>JALPQI010006544.1:0-73313 GCA_025490895.1 Thaumatotibia leucotreta
GTCGACGTCAAATATATCTTTACGGTTTAGGTGCCAAAAATATACTTACAGAACCTTAATGTCATGGGAATAAAGTCGTGTAAATATATTTATCGCACCTAAACCGTAAGGATGCTTTGACTTCGACTGATGATGATGTATCTATCGACATATTGTATCGTCGCTTAGTACCCACATAACAAGCCTTAATTGAGCTTACCGTGGGACTAGGTCAATTTGTGTAATATGCCCCAAGATACTTACTTATTAATATTTATTTAATTAATCACCGAATAAATAACACTAATGGCCCGATTTATGTAGAAGAGAATTAGTATCGTCTTTGGTTAATAGTACGGTCAAATCGTATATTAAACTCGCAAAACATGTAGTAAAGCTGCATTTTTGGTATGTTGTTTAGACACCATAGGGCACTATAAAACCAAATTTTGCAAGCAAAAAAAAGTTGTGCTAGTTACGTAGTACGTGAAAAACTGCGAAATTTACGGTCATTTTTCAGTTTCTGATTTTTATTAAAAAAACCTTACGTTTTTTTACATTATATGTTAGGAAGCGTTTAAAGATTAATAAATTTCCAACAAGTTGAGCTAACATGTATTACCGTAGGTCTTATAGTTTTAGAGATTTGCGACTTCTTAAAAGTACTCTTTTCTGTAAACTAACGCTATTTTGAGTTTTCCTAACGATTTCGGCTTAATATCACCTCACCTAATTATGCAGCGAAAAACATGCAATAATGACCTTATAGCGCACTTAATATTCTTTCGTTAAAGGGTAAAATCATGTCAGCAAACTTTGTAATTAAAAATAAAAACGCGTAATTCAAAAGGCAGTAGGCCCGCTATCTAAGTTTTTCATACAAATCGCAAGTCGTGTTGCAAAGCTGCAATTTTAGTATATTATATAGGCCCTATAAGGACGTACAAAAATGTATATTACAAGAAATACAAAAAAACAATTTCGGCATAAGACGAAAAAAACTGAAAATTTATTGGACTTCTTTTACTTTTTGACGTTTAATTAAGAAACTATTATCTTTTTGATACTACTTGCTACAAAACTTAAAAAGAATATTAAATTTGAAAGGATTTGAGCTACCTTGCATTACCCTAAATTATATAGATTTAGAGATACGACATTTCAAAATGTGCCCTTCATTAAGTTAAGAAAATAAATGCATGTTTTGAAGCCTCGTATACCCCCAACTATAAGACTTACAGTAATTGTTATCGGCTCAATTTGTTCCAAATTTAATGTAGTTGTTATCTACAATTACTTTTTTTTTCTTAGCGCGAACGTTTTGCCAATATTTAGTGAATAGCTTTAACGTAACCTAAAATTTGTTTAATTTTTGATAAAAGGGCACTTTATGAAATGTCGTATCTCAAAATATATATAGCTTACGGTGATGCAACGTAGCTCAAATCCTTTCAGATTTAATGTTCTTTCTTAGTTTTATAGCAGTTAGTATCAAAAAGATAATAGATTTTTAGTTAAACGTCAAAAACTAAAAAAAAACCGATTTTTTTTCCGTTTTTTACGTCCTATGCCCAAACTATTATTTTGTTTTTCTTTTAATATGCATTTTCGTATATATCTATAAGGCCTTTATAATATAACAAAATTGCAGCTTTGCAACTCGACTTGCGAATTGTATGAAAAACTTAGATAGCGGGCCTCCTGCCTTATGAATTTCGCGTTTATACTTTCAACTGCAAAGTGCACTGACCTAATTTTACCCTTAAATTAAAGAATATTAAGTGCGCTATAAGGTCATTATGGCATGTTTTTCGTAGCATAATTAGGTGAGGCGATATTAAGCCGAAAATGTTAGCAAAACACAAAATTTTATCTAGTTTACAAAAAGGAGTACTTTTTAAAGTCTCGAATCTCTGAAACTATAAGACCTACGGTAATACATGTTAGCTCAACTTGTTGGAAATTTATTAGTCTTTAAACGTTTAATAACATATGACATCAAAAAACGTAAGGTTTTTTAAATAAAAATCAGAAACTAAAAAATGGCCATAAATTTCGCAGTTTTTCACGTACTACCCAGCTAGCACAACTTTTTTTTGCTTGCAAAATGTGGTTTTATACTGCCCTGTGGTGTCTAAATAACATACCAAAAATGCAGCGATACTACTTGATTTGCGAGTTTAGGGTAAAATTATGTACGATTTGACCGTACTATAACGCGTTAGTAGTTAATTTAATGCATAATGTATAACTGTACGATGTAAAACGTTTTTATAGTTTTATATCGTGATGATAGTTAATACTCGCATATAAAAGAATTACGAAAATATATTGTAATCTTTTTCCATTGCCAAGAAACAAACCACAACTAAAATTTATTTCACATTTATTAACATTTAACTTGAGGTAGTAAATTCAGTCCTAAATAAGTGAATGCTAGTATCACCCAAATATATTTAAGTATTATGTTTGCTGAGAGCACGAACCGTCTCGTTGACGTAACTAAAGACCGAAGAGCTGGCGACTTCCTCGCACAACGCATCAGTATTGCGATACAGCGAGAAAATGCCGCCAGCATCTCGGTACAATGCCACAAGGGCCAATCTTAGATAAAGGTTAGGTTAAGTAGATTACTTAAATTTAATCTATGTATATAAATTGTAGTTTTGAAAATACATATGATAAAAAAAATGTGTAATAGTATTATATTTATATCAACATCTTACTAGTTTCTTCAGGCTCAGGATGCTTAGCCAAGTTGCCAATCGCTAACGCTTAGTACCTAGCGTATCGTAGTTTTCCCTCTCTGTCGCTCTTTCATATTAGTGCGAGAAAGACAGTTAGCTGCCTTTCGCTTACGATTGACGATTAAGCGTTAGCGATTGGCAACTTGGCTAAGCACCCTGGGTAGGGTGTTTCATTTTTGAAAATTGTGAAATTTTCTCTGACTTTGCTCACGCCCTAAGTTTCTCTGATATAAAAATGATATATTTAAAATTTTATTGAGATTGGATAACGTTTAGAGGTTGCACACTTTAGAAAGTGGAGCCAAAGCCCCATACATTACGAAAAAAATTACTTTGTTATAAATTCATAAAAAATAATGAACCAACACTAAAATTACTTGGGAAAGTAGATTCTATCGTCAAATATAAAAAAAGGATTTTATTCTTTAAGCACGTGTATGAATTTACTATAACCTTAATATGGTATTATTTATAAAGTAACCTAGATCCCGGTTTTTACTTAATTTTAGGCCATAATTGTATGTTTACATATAGTACACTAATCTATTATAGTTATAAAACTAGTAAAACACTGGGAATTAGGTTTTCATAAAAGTGCCCTTTAAATATTTTTTAGAATTTATACCTACTTCCAAAGAATAAGTTCTCATTTTTAATATATGACATTAAATTCGACTTTTCCATTCTTTTTTAGTGTTGGTTCATTATATTTGATTACTTTATAACAAAGTATTTTTTTTCGTAATGTATGGGGCTTTGGCTTTACTTTCAAAAGTGTGCAACCTTTAAACGTTGTCCAATCTCAATAAAATTTGATATATATCATTTTTATATCAGAGAAACTTAGGGCGTGAGCAAAGTCAGGGAAAATATCAACATTTTTTTTTGCCCATACAAAAGTGAAACACCCTAACCCTGGGGTCCGTTTGGGAACCTATTCCCTTGAATTGGCGTGGCGCTTGGATGTACAATAGAGACTGCCAACTCGGGGGGAAAGCTACGAATAACCTTGTTAGGAACAAGGTTCCACAACTAGAAACAATGACCTTGGAGAGAATCTTATTTACCAGATAACGATTGTAACGTGGAAGTAGTTTTCTAAAGTGCTACAGTGTGTTTTGATGTAACCTCCAACAGGCGGAGTAATTATTAAAAGCCAAAAATATACACATTTTCGTGTTTAGTAAAACAAGTACAATCATATTTGTATAATTTTATTAGCTAACCGTTTCTTCCATGTGTCAAATACGTAAGTAAGTGTTCACCTAAGTGTCCACAATACAATGTTAGTCAACACATTATAAAAAAAAATGCTAGCTTAAAATTAATTTGCAATATTGATATTGATTTACGATACCAAACCTATGTACGTTTGATTACGGTTTGAGATAATTTAAAGATATACCATGTAAACATGTCCGTAAGGTAGATCAAGCAGCATTGTGGAATATGTAAATTATGTTTATGTCCTAACATAAAGATTTTCAAATGGCGAAAATAATCCGTACATACATGGCCTGAATTTTGAATTACGATAATTTAATTAAGTGTTATTTTGTGTGTGCTGTTCATCTGGAAATCTCATACAAATTAATATTTAGTGGGATAACAATAATTGAATGAAATCGCGTTTCTCCTGCACAGAATTAGGCTTTTTATTTGGCATGTATGTTTGGATACGTGTTTGTATATGTATTCTGTCCTTCAAAAATATCAAAATGTTTTTTTTACCTGAGAAAAGAATAGTATTAATTTTATCTCGGAAATTGAGAAATCAGTTCATGCCTACCTATGTATTTAAATCTATATATTTAACTAACTAGTATCTAGGTATTTACTACGCATAACGACTTTTGACTTTTTTTGCATATTTATTAATATCACTTACCTATTTATAATATATTAAAGTAATTAATATATGTATATTAATAGTAGCGAAGACGTAGTTAAAATCAAAAAGTAACTATTTTTCTGGCAGTTTCAAGTCCGTCATGCAGAAAGAGCGCGTAACACGTATACCTATCAACGAAACGACTTTTCTTAATCTATAAGAGGAACCTAATATCGTGCTAGGCGTGTTAGTGGTAATCCTTGCTAAGTATCAGGCAGTTTTTTGTCTGATGGATGGGAAAGGCTGGCAGCCGCGTCACGCTGAGATCTCAAAAAGGTGGCTATAATTTATTACTCTCTGTCCCAAGAATATATACATCACGCTTACCCCAGGCAATACGTTAATTTATATCAATATTTAATAATTGTTTCCAATTTAACCGTTAAGTACTACAATTTTGTATTTGAACTTGTTCATATTCAGGACTTCTTTTAACTTCTTTCAGTTGTTCTTTTGGTGCAGGTGTTTTTCCTTCCCCTTCTTATATCCAACTCAATTTGTGACATTAGGTCTAAATTTTGCTAAAGTTAAGGAGTAATTCCACTCCTGCTCACTTTGACATGTCGATCGTCGAGTCCTGCGAGGTGGCTCGGCCTGTCCGTAGTCCATAGCAGAGAGGATAGTCAAGTAGTCAGGCTGTTTGTGCCTAATCTAAAAACACCCTGAGTCACGTGTCTGGCCGGGGCATTAGCTGTGCATAACATGCGGATACGGTAGGCAGGACAAAGATAGAGCTTTTCATAATACCGCACATATCATAATATGTCCGCGCAACAACTTTGTCTATTTCAAATAAAATATAGTTATAGTCAGGGCCCGTAACTTTCAATTTGACGTCACGCTCCATTTAGGGTGATCCGAAATAGTTTTATTGTTTATTATTAATCATTAGTCGTCAATCATTTTATTCATGTACAAATAACTTCAAAAGTAGTATATTTGCACGTGAAATAAATAACACCTACTTGATACGTGAAACATAAATAAAACTATTTGATTTGTTTTTATACATACATTTTTTTTTTATTATATTGTTAACACATTTCAATAATTACGTAGAAAACAGAATTCCTCTTTAACGTACAGCACCTATCAAGTAGGAATTATTTATTTCACGAGTAAATATACTACTTTTGAGGATATTTGTACATGATTAAAATGATTGACGTGACGACTAATGATTAATAATGAACAATAAAACTATTTCGGATCACCCTAAATGGAGCGTGACGTCAAATTGATGTCATCGGCATGAAAGTTACGGGCCCTGGTTATAGTCAATCAAAACTTTGATGGATCAATCACAACTATTACAATCATACATTCAGGCGCTTAAAAATATTAGCATTTTATAAAAGTGCAGTATAGTTCGGGAAATATTATTTGACCGACTCTTATCTCACTTACGACCTTTTGTTTTGCGTCATCAACAATAGAAAAGTGCTCGACAGCTGATTGTTTAGTAAGTGTTAACGCAAAACAAAAGGTCGTAAGTAAGATAACAGTCGGTCCAATAATATTTCTCGAACTATAATTGATTAACAGTAACAGTATACTACGTTCCATTAGTTATGCTTGAATACCGAGAGCAATACATATATCAAGTGAGCGTATCAAACGAATGTTTACATTTTAATCGTCAGGTTTACTTATGTATCTACAATGTGTAGTAAATACATACCTAATATTTGTGAATAACTGAGGTACAAGCAAAACATTTAACTATAATAAATTACTCCTATTAGGATCGAAAAAATTCACGATTCTGAGTAGAAATCATATAAAATACCAATGTTTCAAAGTTCTACTTCTTCTACTGTCAAAGGTCGTTGGACCGAGTATACTATGTAGTTTGTATAATTAACTTTCGTACCACAATGCACCCAGACCGTGATTTTTGTTGTAATTAAGACCTTAAGAACTTTTGTATTCTTTTTACTCCCATACTTTTATTTGTCATTTACAGGGTCGTGAACACACCTTTAAACACCTACCTTATAGATGTCAGGACAAGTCTATATTGTCTATTCCCTATAAACGCATCCGGACATGCACTCAGTGCGTTTTTGGATTTTAAGACACCTCGCGTACGAGTATACAAGACGTAATGAAATACATAGTTCCCAACCTAATTTCAAATGTCATTTCTGATGAATAGTACTTAAACCATACAAGAGCTTTCCGTTTTAATTTGGACGTCTCCTGCCCGACCTTGATTATTAATAAAATTGTGTTTGACTAAGAATATTTCTGAAAATTACAATTTTATTTCAAAAAAATGTGTGGTGTTTATGCAACATTGTCAGTTTTGACGACACATATAAAATTATTTTATTTCAAAAAATTGTGTGGTGTTTATGCAACATTGTCAGTTTTGACGACACATAAAATTATTTTATCGCTGAATGCAAGCAACGCAACAGGCATAGATTGTGTTAGTACTAGAGAGAGTTATCAAGCTGAGTGCTATGCACATTGTGAGACCATTGACACACATCATCAATTTGTCATCCACAGAAGGTTGTTTATCTGATAGATTAAAATCGTCTGTAGTTTTTAATCTATCAGGTAAAAACGTATGTAGTCAAACCTATCTTTAAAAAAGGGGAAAGAAAATGCTTCAATAATTATCGACCTATTTCTCTTATACTCATTATCTTAAAACATTTTGAAAAAGCAATGCACACACGGCTGATTTCATTTTTAAATACACATAACATTCTGAACGATAGCCAATATGGGTTCCGAAAAGACAGTTCAACCACCGTGGCATGCTTTAACTTGATAAAACTGATAACAGAATGTCTAAACGAAAGGATTACAGTGGCAACCATATTTCTCGACTTAAGTAAGGCCTTTGATTTTGTTAATCATTCAATATTGCTGCGTAAATTAGAAAGTTATGGTATTCGAGGAAATGCACAATGCACATAGATAGTTAAGGTGTTACTTGACTGATAGGCAGCAGTGCACAGAATTATATCACATTGATGCTGATTGATCCAGAGAACAAGTAATAACCCGCTCAGAGTTTAAGTATAACCGCAATGGTGTACCACAAGGAAGCATACTAGGTCCATTACTCTTTCTATTGTACATCAACGATTTGCCAGACCATGTTGGCCACAATTGTATCATGTTTGCGGATGACACAACTCTAATAGTTAAGGCAAATGACATTACGAGTTTCAATTATGACATAAACGATGCTCTTGTGAATGTAATTAGTTGGTTAAATAATAACTAATTGAAAATTAATGCAAGTAAGACTCATGTAATGCAATTCAAGACACCAAAAAGTAGTAGTTTAGAGTTGGATATTTGACATGGTAACGAGCAGGTAGATGAAGTCTGTCAGCACAAAGTTCCTTGGCGTGACGATTGATCAATCTTTCAATTGGAAAAACCATGTTATGGACTTATGTGCCAAACTTGATAAATATGTACCACGAGTTCTAAGGATGTTGCACTAGTTGCTTATCATAGCTATGTGTCTTCCATCTTGAGTTACGGATTACTAATCTGGGGAAACTCCGTGGACATGAAAAAATTGTTT
Source organism: Thaumatotibia leucotreta (assembly GCA_025490895.1). NCBI lineage: Eukaryota > Metazoa > Arthropoda > Insecta > Lepidoptera > Tortricidae > Thaumatotibia > Thaumatotibia leucotreta. Next base: position 8,174 of record JALPQI010006544.1, read on the forward strand.
ATAGTCCAAAAAAATATATTAGGTCAATATGCAACACACACTACTTGGCCTAATATATTTTTTTGAAATAGATTTGACCAGAATCCTGCCTTTACCTTGCATGTACATAAAAGAGATGGCATTATTTGTACGAAAGCATCCTGAGATGTTCCCTACACACACCCAAATCTTCCCAAGGTCCACACGAAATAGATCACGGTTGCATTTGCCCCTCGCCAAGACCCAAATATATAGGAACAATGCGTATTGTATTGTATGGGTATACAGGTCTACAACAAGATACCGAATGACATTAAAAACCGCCCGCCAAACCAATTTATGACATTTTTAACAAAATGGCTATTAAATAAATGTTTCTACTCTATTAATGAATTCTTAAATGAAAAATAATTGTAATAAGTATTAATAATTTAATTTATTTTATGACATGACGACTTGATGAATTGTAATTTACGTAATTTTAATAGTAACTATTGAGTATTATTTTGAATAATCGCTTGCATGACATTTTAATATACAGGGTGGAAAAAGATTTTGGGTCAGTGAGGGTAGCTATCAGATCCCGTGTAGCTACGTGAAAATGATCTGAGAAGACCTTCCCGCGATTTTCAATTAAAGAAGATTAGCGTTTTCAGATTTTGGAAAAAGTATACAGGGTGCCAGGAAATGGTGATTTTTGAGAAACTTTTTTTTTGATGCCAATCGATCCTGTTTCTGTACAGGATCAAAAGCTTGTATGGAACCAAAAAAAAATTTTCTACTAGAAAAGCCGCAAATCGGGATTTAAAATTCCCATACAAATTCTATGAAAATTAAAATTATTTTTTCACGCCTAATTTTTTTATGCCAATCGATTCCATTCCTATTTAGTACCAATAGTTTCCTAGGGGTCAACTTACGGCAAGGTAAAAAAAAAAACAAAAATAAAAAAAAACTGTTTTCATATGACTATGGGAAAAAAGTGAAAATTAATTACATTATCTGTGACGCTAATTAACGTTGCTAATGATTTCATACAGTATTATTATTATCATTTAGCATAGGATGACTAATTATCGTGACAGATAAAGTAATTAAGGTTTCACTTTTTTTTCCATAGTAAAAGTATGAAAACGGTTTTCTCGAAATTTTGGATTTTTTGTACATTGCCATAAGTTGACCCGTAGGAAACTATTGGTACTGGGTAGGAATGGAATCGATAGGCATAAAAAAATAAGGATGAAAAATAATTTTTAATTTTCATACAATTTGTATGAGAATTAAAATTCTCGATTTGTGGCTTTTCTAGCCGAAATTTTTTTTTTGGTCCCATACAAGCTTTTGATCCTGAATAGAAACAGGATCGATTGCCATAAAAAAAAAGTTTCTCAAAAATGACCATTTCCTCGCACCCTGTATACTTTTTCCAAAATCTGAAAACGCTAATCTTCTTTAATTGAAAATCGCGGGAAGGTCTTCTAAGACCATTTTCGCGTAGCTACACGGGATCTGGTAGCTGCCCTCACTGACCCAAAATCTTTTTCCACCCTGTATGTAAGCACTTTTAATATTTGTATGCTCTATTGTGAGTAGAGTACACTGTGCACTTTAAGATGATAACAGCTATTATATATTATTAAGTATATATTATTATGTATTCTTGCAAAATAAACAATTTTGATTTGATTTTGATAACTGAGTCAATAAATGCTCGTGGCAATTTAATAACAATTTTAGCCTTCACTTTAAATTGATATCCACGCCAATCATCTTTTTTAACCTCTCTTAAATAAGGGTGGCATAAAATACCTTTTATGCAATCGACCCTATACAATAATATCAATACCAGTTTTAAAAAACCTCGAAATACACCCACGGTTGCCACCCTATTTCTGACACGGACTAATCACACATCAAGAAATACTGAAAAATTGGTATTTTGAACTGTCCGTAAAATGAGGAGGCATTTTACGGACACGTCTGTTTTTTTATAATATCTGGAAGCCTTAATTGAAAGTAAGAAATGCAACTTTTTGTTCCAAATAAACACATAAGCTTCCAAGATATAATCATTAATGGTAGCCTATGAACACAATAATGACAGTAACAAATAATTGCTAAATCTGTCGCGATAGCCGCCTAATAAAAGTAATATTAATATTACATAGGTATTAAATTAGCTTTATTTGTAACTTATTATTTAGGTGAGGAGATTAATTAAATTAAATTTTATTTATTTAGGACTCGATATTCATAACCTGGCAGGTAAATCAAGTAAACAAACAACAACAAAAATAATAATAGTACATTACTACCGAGGCCGGGAAGAGACTGGTTGCCGGCCGAATATATGTAGACGATGTACGGATAGTATTCGGACGGCAACCGGTCTCTTCATGGCCGAGGTATGTATAATGCTTTTCTCAAACATGCAATGAAATGAAACAAAAAAATGTATCTTCTTTCTAAGAAATTATAAGTCAACTACATAACTAAGTCTTTGAAACACAACAAAAGTCAAATACGACACCGACACCTCATTTTTTATTAAGAGTCAACAGGTCAACCTGTTTGATAGTTGCAAATTTTTAATTTAAAAAAGCGGTATTAGACGACGCGGTCGGTTTGGTCCAATTAATCGCATGCAGTGATCGGGGCCGACGGATCGCGCCGTATAATACTGCTTTTTAAATATTATTTTGAGTAGTTATTGTACATTTATTTTAAATGATATAATTTCAATACCTAATTATAACTGCAAAAATTCGCCAATCATTTTTTTTATACTTATATTACTTACAGATAATTATTGGCTAAAAGCCAAGATGCTAGGTCACAACCCTATGTCAAATGAAAATTAAAAAAGAGGTACTTGCCGGCCTAGGCCGGCAACGAGGTACTTCCCGGCCACTTTTTAGGCACGTAACTACAACATTTCATTGCATGTTTGAGAAAAGTATATTATTATCTTTGAAAATTCAAAACGGCAAAAAACAAACGCAAGTTCGCGTTCTAAGTAGGAAGAACTTTTACAAGTGCAATCACTGACTAACATTCAATGATTTACATCGAATACGAGTAAACACTCATTTTAAGAATTAACTATCGAACACAATCAAAAAAATATATAAAATTTTTCTGTTAATTTTCATAATATGCTGTTAATTTATTTCCCTATCCTCATGGGCACCTTGTATAAATGTATAAAACGTATAACGAGTGATCACTTGCATTTCATAAATTGTACCTACGATTTATCAAGTATACGTTTATTACTATATAAAACACTGCCATGGTGTGTTTTAGTCACCTTCATTTTGGAACACTATAGGTATATACTATTTCGAAAACTCTTTCGAAATCAAAGGTCGCTTAGTTGTTTTATGATTATATTTTCATTTCACAAAATATTCAAGCCTTACAAATATTTTTGAAAAAATATGAATGGCCTTTGTTTGACTTTACCCCGTTGCTAAATGCGTAAAACCTTTTAAAAATACTTCTCCTTGATTGCCTCGTCTCTATGGTTTTACGTCATTATTAATTTGTCATCCAATGGTGTGTAAACATATAAATATTATCAAGCGGTTTCAATCTGTTTTGATCTAAATAAAATAATCATGGAATTACCGTAAAATAAATAAATATCTTGGGACATCTTACACAAATCAACCTAGTCCCACGGTAAGCTCAACTAAGGCTTGTGATGTGGGTACTAGGTGACGATATATATAATAGATAGATACATATAGATACTTAAATAAATAGACAGCCATGACCAAGGAACAAATATTTGTCATGAATAAATACACAAATAATGCCCTCGCCGGAATTCGGACCCGGAACCTCCAGCTTCGTAGGCGGGGTCACTACCAACTAGGCTACGGAGGCTGACAGAAAATAAAAAGCTACTACAAATATTTCAATACCACATATGTCAAATACAGCAATACGCAATAGTAACTAGAAGTCTGGCTAACGAAAGCTGAGAATGAGTTTTTTACGGAACTTTTCATATGGCATCACAAGCTGAATTGTCAAACGTCATGTTCTGTCTATCGTTCGACTTGACACCCATTGCTCGCTTTCCACAATTGCAACGTTTTAAGGTGTTTATGATGAAAAATACTATGAAAAGTAATGTTCGTAAGCTGCTGCGTACTATAATAAGTAAATATAAAGAAAAACAACAGAAGGAAATCATCGCTTAAAAGGAAAAACATGAGTGTTTACATACGATATCGGTGTTCCTAGGTTAGTACGTAGTACCATTTTGATACTTACCTTTATTCAATAAATTTTCTTGTACTCATTTTCTAATATACTATCGACTATAATAGATTTACGTTTGTATTTATGTTAGGTTGATTTAAAATGGTCATTTGTTTTTTTTACCAGAAGGTCTGGGAGAGGTTGAAGGAGTTAACGCTGTCAAATATACGGTAGAAAAGTTATGCGAGTTGGAGAAGAATGAAGAAAGTTCGCGAGTATAACTGCCTCAGATTGGAAATCAATGACTGACTATGTCATTCATGTGGAAGATAAGTACAGCGAAAGAGACAATGTCATAAAAACTGCATTAGATGAGTTTATTATGTGATTTATGTGTTATGGCACAAATAGTATGAATCATTGTATGAGTTTTTTAAGTCTGACTTTAATTATTCTGAATAAAAAATATAAATATTTCGTTTCCTATTTATTAAAAATACACACACCGGCAGAATTATATTTACTTAGTACAGATGGTGCAATTTTTAGGCTCTAGTGTGAGAAGTGGGTCATTTTAAGTCAGGTTCAAAACTTCGGAGGGCCATCTGTACTAAAAAACGTCGTACGAGACACGTGCAATAACGAAATTCGTAACTTGTGTCGATTTAAAACACTCCCTATCTGTCGTGTTTTAAAAAATCGCCACTCGTTTAGAATTTCACGTTTTTCGCACTTGTGTCGTAATGGACAATTTTATAGGTAGTTTTAATCATGATTACACCCATTCTGCGATGATACAATTTACAAATCGTTACTAATATTACCTATACCTATGTATAGACATATAATAGTGTTATATCCAAGTGTGAAAATCACTCTGTTTTTCGGCCATATTATGGTATAAAGACTATAATGATATGAAGAGCTGAAAAACATATCAAATTTTAAGCCAGTCTGTTTAGTTATTTTCAAGTTATATCATAGGTTCGACACATTAACTTGGTGTTGTCGAATCTATGATATAACTTGAAAATAACTAAACAAATTTGAAATTTGCTTAAAATTTGATATGGGATCCATTTAATAACATGGGTCATCATTTAGAGTAGTAGGTACCTACAATACCTACATCATATTGCATTGTGTCATGCAGACAAAGTTGCATGGAACAGCTACGTTATGTACATATATATATAATATATTAATTTGGATTGTAATAAATACAGGAAATTTAACAAAATAATTTTAAGTTTTAAATATATTACAAGTATCAAGACTGATTTTCGGGGTGCAACCCAGTGATACCATACTCTATATTTTATTAATTTGCCGCCATTTCTCATTCTCAGCTTTCGTTAGCCAGACTCTAATAAAATTGCTAGAAATCGTGAGTTTTTTGCTTTGCTGTCGAGTAAGTTAATGTTTATGTGCTTGTGTAATTTCATTGCGAATACTGATGTTACTATATATTGATGTAGATTAACTGAGCCCTAATAATTATACAATATACGTTATGCCATTTCTTGAAGTATCAAACTTTAACAATATGTAATAATTATGATAATAGCCCTACACAAGCCGATTCTGACATGACGTGACAGTTGACAACGAGAACAAGTGCGTTTTATTTTTTTGATAAGTATCGAACTTTGGGTATTCGTTTGATTCTGCCACTACATTTAACTTACGCAATATCGCATCAAGTTTTATTATTTTAATTTAAAAAAAATATTTGAGCTACTGTATGATAAAATATTCAAATTGATATCTTAAAATACCCTATTATTCGGAACAAAATAATAAAATATGGAGGTAAAAATAAATGGACAATGCCAATTAGGAAAAGATATATTACACCGGCTCAAAAATTGAAGCGCTCAGATTGCAATAATTCTAACAATCGCTCTTAGTCCTACCCAGACCGCCGAGAGGTGTGTGTACCACTCCGAGTTTTCGCAAATCACATGAACTGCGCCCTATAATGTTATTTTATGTTATATAATAGTGAAAACCACAAAATAAAATGCAAAAATGCCCTTAGCATCACACATCATGCGCAATTAAACCGAATTATATTTTTTTTCAATTTTATTATTTATTGAAAATAAATAGAACGCCATTTTGACGTTTTTGACTGACTTAGAGAAAAAAAAGCTTATGATGTTTACGATCGAGAGTAACAAAGATAAAACAATGTTTATCAATAAAAGAATGCACGCGCGATTGTCAAATGTTAGTTGTCTCTTTTTTATTTATTAAATACGAGTAGGTATATGTATTTTGCCATCTCTTTTACGCACTTTGAAGTATGAAGATAGGTGTATGTCAACTGTCCATAAATTGTAGGTGTATGTAATGATGTGCAAATTGCGGAAACTTTCAAAAGTGTAGGAAAATTTCCATCGAAACTTTCGAGAACATTTCAAAACCTGGAAATTTAAAAAATATTTTTAAACAGCTAATAACAAGGACGCGTTGCATGGAAATTTATATCTTCAACTATCAAATACATGATATAATGTACAATCAAATATTGTATGTCTTTCAATAAAGAACATGTTCGATAAATTTCTTGAATTTCCGAAATTTTCATAGTAAATTTCTATGGAAATTTATATGTACAGTTATTAAAGGAGTATTGCGAGAACTAGAAAGTATGTTATAAATTATAAAACCAAAAATAAACACCAACAGACTTGAACGTCAACAAAAACATTGTGGACACCACTTCCTTACCTACTTCTTAAATTAAACGAACAAAAGCTATGTTGAGGATTTAGGTTTCAGACTCTAGCGAGCTAGTACGTAATCGAATTTTCACAATTAATATTCTATCAGCAATTTTTCCTAGTTTTGTTTCTGGAAAAAAGGTATTCCACCATGGTCGCGTTTTATAAAGTTACAATTTACAATTTCGCTGTTTGCCTCTCTAACGCATACACATATTGGTTAGAAAGAGAGGCAAATAGCGAAATTGTAATTTGTAACTTTATAAAACGCGACCCATGTCGCTAGCTCCATTTTCTCAGCAGATTCGTATAAAAATGACTTAGACCAAATCCCACAGTTGTGTTTATAATTTGTCACTGTATCACTGCTTCGGTAATCTTGTTTTAGGGTTCCGTAGTAAACTAGGAACCCTTATAGTTTCGCCATGTCCGTCTGTCCATGGTCCGCCTGTCTGTCCGCAGCATAGGCTCATTGGCTGTTAGTACTAGATATTTGAATATTGGTACAGGTTTGCCTCGTAATCATGCCGACAAAGTGGTACAATAAAATATTTAAAAAATCAGGTACCTCTCCTACACGTAAAGTGGGAATGATTTTTTTTTTTTGACTGTGTTCCTATAGTCGTTGAATAGGTCTTTCAGAAGGAATAAGGGTCTCAAGAGAAAGTATTTTTCTAAAGTCAATATTTTCGCAAATGAATTATGGAAAACATCATGAATATTGAGGTTAAAGAATACTTTAAAATAGAACTATTTCGAACATAATGTTTTTGAATAACTACGGAACCCTACACAGAACATGGCCTTACATACTCTTGGCCGGTTTTTTCTCTTCACAAATTGAACCTCTATTCGCAGTGTAATTGAATATTATTATAGTACGAGTATAAGCAGTTTATTAATCTATTTTTACTACAAAAATAATGTAAAGATTTATGGAAATGAAATTTTCCGCGAAATATTTCGGAATAATTTCCGCGGAAATTATTGAAATTTATGAATTTTATCAAGTCTTGGCCAAACCTATAAAAACCGGTTGTTATCAAAACCGGTGTTGTATAGTATGACTGTACTCGTTACTCACTCTAATATTTCTGTGCGTGGATAGGATTTCATTTTCATAAATTTCCATTGTTTCAAGGTCTGGAGAATGTTTCGGAAATTTTCACGAAAATTTCACTTGAGAACATTTCGCAACATAGGAAAGTTTCCATAGGCACATCATTAGGTGTATGATATGATATGAAGTATTTATTTCGCTCATTTTGTTAGAGTATAATGTATCTTTACTTATATATCATTGGGGACCAACCAATGTGTAGGTACATACAAAATGATACCCAACGTTCTTGAAATATAAACGTATAGGTATTGTAATAAATATTTAGCTCTTTTTATACAAACCTATTTAATTATACTTTGTCAACACATCAGTCAATTTAAATTTTCAATACAAAGAAACCACTCTACTAACAGGTGCAAGGATTTTTTTTTAAATATTCTAACGGTCTTGAATTGCCATGCACTGAAAACGAGTAGGGGAAAGCTCGAATGCAAAAATCGTCTAATTGAAATTATGTCATTATATGAGAATTTGGGAATTAAAATTGAGTAGGTAAGTATCTTGAGTTGTAATCTATTATAGAATCACTATTTAATGAATGCCCCGAATTTTCCTCCAGGGAGTTCATTCATTTATGGCATTGATGTCTGACTTAAGAACGAGGCGCTACCATTTCAATAATGCACGGCGTTAAATTGTTTCAAAGTTGTTCAGTTGCCGCCATTAATATGAACCTACATTTGAAGTTGAAGCAAAATTAATTTTTTTTTCATTATTATACCGGATTTCATTATCGGCATTGATATTTTAAAGACAAACGGGTCTTAATCGCGTCAACTTACGTTTAATTATATCCTGGCTAGAGTTGCAAAGTGACCATCATTTTCATAAATGACCGGCCGTGACCGACCGTGATTTATTATAAATGACCGGTCATTAATGACATCCAACGTGTACAGCGTGACTTAGAGCAACAAAACAATCTGAATATTCAGACGGGAAATTAACGTCTATAAATAGTATTGCAAAGTGACCATCATTTTCAATAATTGACCGACATTTAGAAAAATATCATATTACAATTAAAAATCTGAAAAGTTGATAATTGAGAAAATTTAGGTACTGACTTGATTTTGAAGATTCAGTTTTCCCAAAGTCTCTTAATGCAATATAATAATCGGAAGTTCATAAGCAATATTATACAATTTTACTGCATTTCATTTCACAAGTAGACAAAATATTAAAGTTGAAATTAATTAAAACTTAATGTGGCCGAAAACATGTTTTAGAGATTTTCCTTTTTTTATAATTAAGTAGGTATTAAATTAATCATTAAAAATATATACCGTTCTACCATTATCTGTATACTTAATGCCTCAAAAATAAACAAACTTGATTCACATAATACCTATTATTCATCATTTTATCTCAAGCATAGGTACTACAATTTTATAACATTTTTATGTAGCTAGAGCATAACACCTATATACAGTCGCATTTACAACTCGTTTTATAAAATATGGATAAATAATTTCAAATTATGTGTGGGTATTTAAATAGCAAAATAATATTGCGATTGCCTCATTAAAAAAACAACAACTAAAGTGTTATAATATTAGTTATATGAGAAACCATAACAGCATCGCCTAGCGCTGTTATAATGGAATAAGTATCTTAGTTGTGTATAGATCATACTTTTATAATATCAATGTTAATAAGTAATTATTTATCATATATTCAGAAACTTATTCATAGATTCTGAATGTTTGAGTAGAAAATAATGACGACACTCTTAATTATTTGTCACATTAAACGAAACATGTCTCTACTCTTACGACAACTTAAGAAATTTTCTATCACACTGCTATAATTTGATTAGGTTATCCTTTCAAGGATACATTTGAAATATAATTATTTTAAACATAATATTACATCAATGACCATGGTCATAATGTAACTTGTATAATAATATGTAAGCTGCTTAACATATAAATAAATAATAGGAAATAAAAATATAAGAGCTGTATTTCCTTGATCTTTGAGATGTCGGCTATCGATAAAATAGTACGTTATGATACGAGTGTACGAAGTTGATAGTTACACTTAACCCTAGAGTAGGCGCGCCTTGTAGTGAAACGCGAGTAATCGCGTAGGGAGCATTTTGCCGCCCGTACTTAACACGATTTTTTTTGTTAATATGTCTCATAAGTATGTTTTTTTAATTATATTTTAACGATAAAAACTTCAACTATAAAATTAGGAAATATTTATTAATGTTTTATACTTAGAAATTGTTCGTGAAATAATTTGGTCACTTTCTACCTACATTATAGTAGAAATATGCATTCAATTTATATTTCTCGAACTATAAGAAATAATGAAAGATTTATTTATTGGAAAACCAGCAACACAGGAAACAAGAAATAATAGTCATTATTATTCATAATAAGAAACATTTGAAATTCGAGTTGGTACATATTATAAAATTTTTAAGCGTGTGCAAATTTTCACGGCAGCATCCCAATAAATAAATAGCCAATATAAAAAAAACTTTCATAAAATAAAATTACGATAACCTTAGATAGAATTTTATTATTTCTTAATTTGGTTCGAATAAAATATGTTACATAATTTTGTGCAAAGATTTATATTGTTTTAAAATAATCTTCAACCCATTTCTGCCTACCTTTGTGACAAATCATTGGTCGGCTTAAAAAAATACGACATAATCCTTGCCATTGTTTGCAATAGTTATTTATTATACAAGGGGGCAAAGTTGTTGTTTAACTGTCGTGCCAATATTGAGACCTGAGCTAGCGAAAGATTCCAAAATTGAGCCACGAGCGTAGCGAGTGGTTCAAAAACTGGAATCTTGAGCATTGCGAAGGTCTCAAGGCACGAGAGTTGAACAAACTTTGCCGCCAAGTGTAATACAACTTTTTTCCCCTCACTATCGCGAGGAAATATGATTACAAATCTCATCCAAATGTAAATTAACTTAAAGAAACCATTTAAAACTCAATGTCGAAACGTATCGTAGAATAGATTTACTTCTGGAACATAAATATAGCCAATGGCTTACAAAGTCACCCATGAGAACGACCAATTTAACATGTGAGCTCCGATTGCGCATGTTTACTACGGTCATACAGATCCACTTATACTAGGCAGTAGGGGGCTATAGGAATTAGAGCAATGTCAAATTACTTTATTCACAAGAGTGTAAAAAGCGTTTTTACCCGCTCGTATTAAACGATAAACGAGCGCTTTACGAGCTAGTGAGGGGAAAACATACTTGATCAGGTTATGTTATTAGTATTACTGCACTAGGACGATAAAGTAATGTAAAATCACGTGTGTTCAACAGTCTTGGATTACGAGCACGCACTATAAGTACGGTATTACTAACGCGCTTAGAAAGCAAGAGTGATGAAAAATAGAATTATGACATCTTCAAAAAAACTTTACTTACTCATTTGCAATTAATCTGAGTTTCGACTGTTCATTATGATCTTAGTACTGCTCAACTAAAATATGCACTAAATTTGAATGTCCAGGAAGACAGATTGAAAAGAAAATTTTGGTTTATACACGAGATAATAATGTAATTCCTATGTAGGATATAAATATTTTATGTAGGAGAAATTGGTCAGCAGTAATATATCGAAAATTTCCTAAAGTTTTGTTGAATGGCTAGTCGGAATTTATTATTAACAAATTACGTATGTTTTTGTATATGTATTAAAAAAAATATATATTTTAACTTTATGTCATGTCAACATGTTTGTTGATCCTTTTCAGTGTCTGAGCCCTTAAGGCCTTCTTTTTTCCTCATCAATATAGGATACTAGGACTCTACACCACTACTACATTTGTTTACACTCTGTAAACCAAAATGTTTAGTTACATTTGACTCTCGCTGAACATATTAGATAAACCTACAATAGCTAAACATCCCTCGCAGGTCTAGGGAGGCAGTAATTATTGTGGTAGTAATATTGCAGCGGCACGAGGCAGCTGTCGCCGAACAATGCCGACTTCATCTGGCTCGGTAATAGCTCACGTGCTGCAACTTGCCAAAGGCAAAATGCAATCAGCCGGCAGGAAACCTGCATAAATTTTATTTTGTAACTACTTTACGCTCGCATAATTTAAGAATAATTCCCTAACTGTTCAGAGTATGGCAAAAGATGTGAAGTCCATTTCAAATACGAAGGCCCGATTCCACTTGACAAAGTCATTAGGCGTGTACAATATGATCAGTGATAACAAAAGATACCTGGTCAGACCCATTTGTGGCGTGATATTCTTTACATACATCAGTAGACGACACGTGCCAATTTGTAGTGGACCAATTAAATGACAAAAGTTTCGTGTGGCATCGAGCCTTCGTATTTGAAATGGACTATATACAACTACTTATATCCGAAACATAGACATATAAACATGAAACGAACCGAAGCCCTACCATGAGCTGCCGCTACATTATTAACGCGCGTTTACTTTCTGTCTATCCTGCTCGTATTTGCTTATTAGTGCGAGCGAGCCGGATAGAAAGAAAACGCGCATTAATATCGTAGCGGCAGCTCATGGTACGGTTACCAGGATAGGATGCTTAGCCAAGTTGCCAATCGCTAGCGCTTGGTAGCGTATCGTAGTTTCCCTCTCTGTCACTATTTCATGTTGGTGCGACAAAGACAGTTAGCTACCTTTCGCTTACGACTGACGATTAAGCGCTAGCGATTGGCAACTTGGCTAAGCACCCTGGGTGCTTAGCCAAGATGCCAATCGCTAGCGCTTAGTAGCGTAACGTAGTTTTACCTCTCTGTCACTCTTTCATATTAGTGCGACAAAGACAGTTAGCTGAGATTAACGATGAAGCGCTAGCGATTGGCAACTTGGCTAAGCACCCTGGTCACTGAATTTCATATAGTACGGTCAAATCGTACATAATTTTACCCTAAACTCGCAAATCAAGTAGTATCGCTGCATTTTATGTATGTTGTTTAGACACCATAGGACAGTATAAAACCATATTTTGCAAGCAAAAAAAAGTTGTGCTAGCTGGGTAGTACGTGAAAAACTTCGAAATTTACGGCCATTTTTTAGATTCTGATTTTTATTTGAAAAATCTTACGTTTTTTGATATCATATGTCAATAAACGTTTAAAGACTAATAAATTTCCAACAAGTTGAGCTAACATGCATTAACATAGGTCTTATAGTTTCAGAGATTCGAGACTTTAAAAAGTACCCCTTTTTGTAAACTAGATAAAATTTTGTGTTTTGCTAACGTTTTCGACTTAATATCGCCTCACCTAATTATGCTACGAAAAACATGCAATAATGACCTTATAGCGCACTTAATATTCTACAATTTAAGGGTAAAATTAGGTCAGTGAACTTTGTAGTTGAAAGTATAAACCCGAAATACCAAAGGCAGGAGGCCCGCTATCTAAGTTTTTCATACAAATCGCAAATTGAGTTGCAAAGCTGCAATTTTGGTATATTATAAAGGCCTTATAGATATATACGAAAATGCATATTAAAAGAAAAACAAAAAAATAATTTGGGCATACGACGTAAAAAACGGAAAAAAATTCCCACTTTTTTTACGTTTTGACGTTTAACTAAAAATCTATTATCTTTTTGATACTGATTGCTATAAAACTAAGAAAGAACATTAAATTTGAAAGGATTTGAGCTACGTTGCATCACCGTAAGTTATATATATTTTGAGATACGACATTTCATAAAGTGCCCTTTTATCAAAACATAAACAAATTTTAGGTTACGTTAAAGCTATTCACTAAATATTGGCAAAACGTTCGCGCTAAGAAAAAAAAGTAATTGTAGATAATAACTACATTAAATTTGGAACAAATTGAGCCGATAACAATTACCGTAAGTCTTATAGTTGGGGGTATACGAGGCTTCAAAACATGCATTTATTTTCTTAACTTAATGAAGGGCACATTTTGAAATGTCTAATCTCTAAATCTATATAATTTAGGGTAATGCAAGGTAGCTCAAATCCTTTCAAATTTAATATTCTTTCATATTTTCATAGCGATTAGTATCAAAAAGTTATAGTTTTTTAGTTAAACGTCAAAAATTAAAAAAAGTCCGATTTTTTTTTCAGTTTTTTACGTCCTATACTTAAATCCTTTTTTTTTTCTTGTAATATGCATTTTCGTACATCCCTATAGAGCCTATATAATATACAAAAATTGCAGCTTTGCAACACGACTTGCCATTTGTATGAAAAACTTAGATAGCGGACCTCCTGCTTTTTGAATTTCGCGTTTTTAGTTTCAATTACAAAGTTTACTGACCTGATTTTACCCTTAAATGAAAGAATATTAATTGCGCTGTAAGATAATTATTTCATGTTTTTCGTAGCATAATTAGGTAAGGCGATATTAAACCAAAAACTTTAGCAAAACTCAACATTTTATCTAGTTTATAAAACAGGGTACTATTTGAAGTCTCGAATCTCTGAAACTATAAGACCTACGGTAATGCATGATATATCATCTTGTTACAAATTCATTCATCTTTAAACGTTACCTGATACATATTGTCAAAAAACAAAGGCTTTTTTTATAAAAATCAGAAACTAAAAATAGACAGTAAATTTCACAGTTTTTCACGTATAACGCAGCTAGCATAACTTTTTTTGCTTGCAAAATGTGGTTTTATACTGCCCTATGGTGTCTAAATAACATACCAAAAATGCAGCTTTATGCTTTGCGAGTTTAATGTACGATTTGACCGTACTAACTAATATACGTTTACGTAGTTCATAGTTGAATAATGCTTTACTATTTAGGTGTAAAATATCGAATTTATTAAGGGCTTAGCATATTTACACATTACGAAAAAAACTTCTAATGCTTGCGACGAAATATTGAGCTTATCTGTCATAGATTGGACAAATAAGGCTTCATAATAATGTGAATACAAGTATTAAACCAATATTATGACGAAACCTAATTTCTTTAAATGTAATCTAATCTATTCTATTTGCATTCCAAGAAATAACATAAGTATACAATTTATTGTACATACATATTTATGTTATTTCTCAACTAAATAATTATGTTGTCTACCGCTTTTCGTTCTTATTACCACTGAATAAAGCCGGCAATTGGTAGACTACATTGTCTGTTGACGGTACTTCCATAATTACCGGTATCACGAATTTAATTATTAATATAAATAAATAAATAATAAACGAGGGTAAGGCATCTCTATGATAGTGGTACACTGGGACGCACAAAAGAGAATACATTTACCTAAAGATTACCTAGTGACCGTATGGTGTCGTGGGATAAACAATAAAATATATTTTCGACAATGCGTAAAATATGCCTATACAGCTGTGCAATAGGGAGTACCTATCAACATTTAATTTACAAGGCAAATGAATATTTCACATTTCGCAGGTACGTATAAACATTGAATTAGTAATTGTTTTAAATGAGAAATTGAGAAAAATGTAACGTCTCTCACTTAATGGGGTAATTGACTCTACAATATATATTTAACTAACTTTAAAGCAACACAATTTTTAATTTCGTTATGCTATCAATATTCAACATTTATGTCGTTATCGCTTGACCAAAGTTAAGGATATTTACGATTTTTTTTAAACCCACGAAAATGAAAGGAGATAATATACAAAATACACAGGGTGAAACATGAGTCGTGAACACAAATACGTTATTTTTTATTATATACAAGAAACAATTTACTATCTCACAAGCTACTTAAAAATAGATAGGTTTGTATTTTTTGTGGTTTTTTCTAATTTTGAAAATGAATTTACAAATTTATAAAAAAATTGAGAACGTTAAATGAAATACTATTTTTCGAAGAAATGACAAAATCAGATTTTATTATTGAAACTATAAAAAAAATACTGAGCTTCTAAATGATAAAATATTCAAATTGATATCTTAAAGTACCCTTTCTTTCAGTATTAATTATAGATTTCGAGGGTAAAAATAAATGGCCAATGCCAAGTAAGATAAGATACTTTGCATTTTTACAAAGAAAGGCTTAGCTGTAGGTATATAAAGATCTGACATCATGACATGACAATTTAATTTATTACTAAAGACGTAACGTTAAAAAGTTACAGCCATTATAATGAAATAAAATTTTAAATATTGTTTAACGTGCAATTAATGTTACGTTATTAAGCAAAAAAATAACTTTTTGACTGCGACTAAATCGCACCTCTATCTTGGATACAAAAAATGATTTTGAGAGAGTGTAGTGTGCCCATAGCATTTTCTATCGCAACCCTTAACTCTTGCACGTTTTTTTATAGCTTACATAAATATCATTTCTTGCCTGACCCCATAAAAATAATTCCATGGGCGTGAGCCAGAAAATCCAAAAATCCTTGGGTAATAAGGATTTTTTTGCATTTATCTGGGTTGAGTTGAGTGTTAATCGTCCCGTTTGTACGACAGACAAGAGTAAGACCAAATGATTGTTAAAGAAATGTTGTCCTTAATGATAAGCTAATAAAATAGCGTTTTTTTTTATTTTTGAAGGTTCCAGTGTCGGACGACGCATGCGTTTTAGATAATATTCTTCAGGGCCCGATTTTTATCTTACTACACTGTATAACATGATCAGTTGAAATGTATTACACCGTCAGTACAGAGAAAATTATGTGCAATCTATTTATTTCAAGACATAAAATATTATGCACCGCAATAGGCAAGCTGTCAGTTATATGCTCACATTATACATCTATTTTAAATACATGTGCTGGATTACATAAAAATCGTGGTTAGTAAAAAAATAAACAGCGCAGCTTTTAAAACGTTTGAAATAAAGAGGCACATAAAATGTAATGTTTAGACCGATGTAAAACGTATCGTTAAATATAGTGGCTGATATACATGTTTTTTTTTTATTGACAACTCACAATAACAAGGTTCTAACTGTCTAAGTGTCAGTAGGTACGTTTCTAACCGATAACGATTTCCCCAGAATTCGTTATATGCACAAATATTAAAGTTATAAAGTATATTTTTATTTTTCTCACAGGTTTTGTGAAAAGCAGCATGCTTGCTATGCGTAAAATAAGGATAATTTTATAACATACCAAATATAGTGTCAACGACGTGTCACGTCAACAACCAGCTTCAAAACGTTACTAAATACTTCGTCTTTTTCAGGCGCAAGTATTTTATCGTTGGGGGAATACGCAGTGAAACGGACGCGTTATGAAACGGACACTATCGATATCTTAAAAAAATCTGAACGAACATTTCAAGGTTCTTTGGTTGTTGTCAACACTGATGACCATAGATGAACCCACAATAATGGCAGATCCCGTGAGATATTACTTACTTCACTATTTCGCACGTAGTTGAAGCGCATGAATTTTGTAAAAAATTGCGTATTTTTGCAAACTAATTTAAAATTGGGCAACATCTTAAATTACAATTTTAATGTCTGTACTTGTTGAGGCATATTCTCAAGGAGATACGGAACGGTAAGTCACGATCTTATCAATACATTATTATTTAAAATATTTTTAGGTTCGATTCGCAATGAAACGGCCAGGGACCGTCGCATTGAAACGGACGTTGAAAGAAGTTGAATTATTTTATGTTGCTTTTTTTTGTAAGTAGTTGTTAGTTCTATGATCTAGGTTTGAGTTCTACCAAAGTGTTTGACTTATTAAAATAAGAATTATTGTTAAAAAATACTAATTACTATAATGGTTGAAAAATTAAACCAAGACTAAGAAATTGAATATTTTATGTTGATTTTTTTTGTAATTGGTAATTCTGTGATCGTAGTTTGGGAACTACTAAGTAATGGCCTTATTAAAATAAGTATTATTGTGCTTTATGTGTCTCAAAGTCAAGTATTGGTTCCTAGTCCATTTCAAGACACCCACTGTCCGATTCAGTGCTACAGGTGTTATGAAACGGACACAAGTGAGATTAAAGAAATTTAAATATTTCATAAAAAGTATGGCTTTTTATTTAATATAGTGTAATAATAATTATACTACAGTATATCCGAAATCCTTAATGATAGTTAACGAGTTCCTAAGTTTTTAACTATAGTATGTATCTTACTTCAAAGTTAAATGTCCGTTTCATGGCGTATCTCCCCTACTGATAATTATTATGAAGTTCAACTACAGAAAAAAAATTGGCATTATCGCTTTAAAATTGTATACATTTTGAAATTATGTAGTTTATTTTGTTTTGTTCATTTTTTAAGCGTGACATTCGATGAATTCTAACGTCTGATTGAATTATTAAAAGAAATGGATGGAGGACGCAACATGGCAAGTGCTCAAAGGAACTTGTTAAGTTATTTCAAACACACATTTTTATTAATATCTGTGGCATGATTTTCTTAATATTTTTGAGTCCACGGTTTAGAAGTTTTTTCCCCGCGGTACACAGTCCCCAGGGAACCGGCGAATCCTGTGCTTATGACTTCATGCGATATTCTAGAAACTCGTAGACGCAAAACAGTGTTTAAATCTAATACGGGCGCGCTTGTTAACGGAGGTTCCTGGGTTAGTATGATAGAACATAATACGTAACTTTATACATTTATGTAATTTTTACTAGTGTAAACATTACCATACAAAGGTATTCGTCCCACGATATAATGCAACACACTCCAGTTAAACGCTCGCTCGTGAATTTCAAAAGAGGATGACATGAAATCAAATAAAAAAAATGTTGCTTGCATACTTGGGAATTGTTAATTATTTTGGGAAAGTTGTATATCGAGATCAACGGTCGCTTAGTTGATTTACTTATTATTATATTTTAACGAAACGTTAAAGGATTCCGGATATTTTTGTAAATATATTAATAATCTTTGGTTGACTTTACTCCTTTGCTAGTACATTACTAATGTATAATGCTTTTCTCAAACATGCAATGAAATGAAACAAAAAAATGTATCTTCTTTCTAAAAAAATATTTAATAAGCCATCTACATAACTAAGTCGTTGAAACACAACAAAAGTCAAATACGACAACGACACCTCATTTTTTTTACGTTTGACCTGTTTGAAAGGTGAAAATTTTTACTTTTAAAAAACGGTATTAGACGATGCGGTCTGTTGGGTCCAATCAATCGCATGCGGTGATCGGGCTGATGGATCGCACCGTATAATACTGCTTTTTAAATATTATTTTGAGTAGTTATTGTACATATTTTAAATTATATAATTTAAATACCTAATTATAACTGCAAAAATTTCCAAATGTTTTTATACTAATAGTACTTACAGATAATTATTGGCTAAAGCCTAAGATGCCAGGTAATAACCCTATGTCAAATGAAAATTAAAAAGAGGCACTTGCTGGCATAGGCCGGCAACGAGGTACTTCCCGGCCGCTTTTTAGGCACATAACTACAACATTTTATTTTTTGTTTGAGAAAATAAATATTATCATGCGGTTTTATTCTGTTTTAATTCGAAAAAGTCTGGAATCACTGTGAAATTAAAAGCTACAGGAAATGTTGCAATATCAGAATAATAATCAATTACACAATAGTATGTAACTAATACAATTGTTACAATACTTGCATTGTTTGCGGGGCGTCGAGTATGTTTTAATGTTTACGTGCGTACTTGTGTAATTTGCTGTGGGCCCTCTGCTATAATCTTGGTAAGTAGGTAGGCGGTTAAGCATCACCCCGAGCTCTATTAAGTAAACGTCAAAGTAAATAAATAGTTGATGAGCGCGCCGCGAACCGACATCAAATATGCACTACGACTCCAGCGGCGCCTTAGCCGGCATGGAAATCTCAAGACCAGACAGCTGACACTGATGGACACACCCCGATATGACAGCAACTCTTACGATCGTGTCAAAACTATTTCGGTTTCTTTGCAAGAGAACCAGGAAATTATCTAATTCGATCTGAATACTCAAAGAGGATGTACTCTACTAAGTACATACGTACTTAATAGAGTTATAATACGGATTTATCCGAAAGACCTCATTAGGGAACTTTAGTGATAGATAGGATATTTTAAAAATACAAGGCCTCCCAAAGTTATGGGACATGAAGGGGAAGTACCTTAAATATCTTAGATAGTGTATTTTGCTTTCCAAATATTTCTTGCTTCGATGATATGATAGTATTTTATACTTAAAACACCACCTAGGCATACATAAGTCCAGTGTGAAGGGGGGGGGGGGGAGGTCATGCCCCCCTAGATCCGCGCCGGCAAGTAATTTTTAGATTTTTTTTAAATGCCGAATTACTAACTTTTAAATCGTCATCAGCCTCTCTTAGTCCACAGCTGGACTACGACACCCACGGGAAGGTTTGAGGGGGTGGCAAATGTATTCTTAATGCCGTCACCATGCTTCATATTTACGCTGAATACTTTTTTATCGATCGTCGAATAATGCATTGATCGATCGCGATCGTGATTTTTTCATTTAAAATAACACCATTAGGTACTTCTAAGTAACTACATACAACTGCAAGGGACGTTCTGTCAATGCAGTTGAAAATAATTAAATCATTAATTAATGTAGGTAAGTGAAGTTACCTATCCGTTTAATATGTTTGATAATTTCATTTGAATTCCTATTTATAAATAAATATCTTGGGACATCTTACACAAATCAACCTAGTCCCACGGTAAGCTCAATTAAGGCTTGTGTTGTGGGTACCAGGCGACGATATATATAATAGATAGATACGTATAGATACTTAGATACATACACAGCCATGACCAAGGAACAAACATTTGTGATAAATAAATACACAAAGAATGCCCTCGCCGGGATTCGAACCCGGAACCTCCAGCTTCGTAGGCAGGGTCACTACCAACTAGGCTACAGAGGTTGACAATTTGTGCTATATTGAGAAAGACCACAGATTTAAACGGTGAAAATCAATCACATTGTTGTATAATATAAACATCGTTACCGAGACGGTCGGTAAAGAAACATTCAACCCCTAGGAAACATAAGCGTCTGTGTGCCAAATAACGGGGTCTCATAATGTGCTACTGTTGCTGTTATTTGTTTATAACACGTTAATTATTGTACCTACCAAGCTGGTATTTGTAGGTACCTTTTGGCTTTGTAATATAGTCTAGCCGCCGTGCCAACACAGCATGTGGGGCACAGATGGCGAGCGTGATAAGTGACATAATGCTGCGTAAAATGAATGCAGCTAATATTGCAGTTCTAACCGGAGATTCTATAATGTAGCTGTTAGATGTACAATATTTAATAATAACAATATTTAAAACTTAACACAAACATAGTTCCGAAGTTTTGCGATCGACTTTTTATAATGAAGGCGTCGTATAATAATTTATTAACCGTTTGATCGCCATAGTCTAATATGTCAGACAATAAATATCAATTAATACCAAGCTTACCTCTCCCGAGTCTGAAAAATAAGAGAAGTAATTGATTTAAAAAAAGGCAAAATCAGACTCATTCAGTTGCTCTATAGCCGTACTATATCATGACTTTTCAAGTATCAGATAAGTTAGGATTTACTCGATACGTAACCGATATTTGCCAAGTCATGGTGTGGCTACTGATCTGCATGGTGTAATTTTGTATTGGATGTGACACGGAACGCGCTATGAAATATTCACGGTGGTGAAAAAGCTAAGTAAATAAATAGGATCCCAAAATTTCTAGGTTTTGTTGGACAACTTACACAAATCGAACTAGTCCCACGGTAAGGCTTGTGATGTGGGTACCAAGCGACTATATTCTTAAGTACTTAGACAGCCATGACCAAGGAACAAATATTTGTAATAAATAAATACCCGATTAGAATTCGGAACCTCCAGTTTCGTGGTCACTCCCAACTAGGCTACGGAGGCAATGTATCTTAGTTATTTATCATAACAATAAAGAAAAACCAGCCAAATGGGAGTCGGATCGCGCACTAAGGGTTTCGTAGCAAAAAATATAAAAAATACAGTCAAATCAACCTATCTCAAAAACTATGATAGAGTCGATGTAGCGGCTCATACAAAACATATATCTTTATCTAATTGCATTCCCGTAGTACTTATAGGTTCCGAGTGGATTGGCGGTGACAGACGGACAAATCCATAATATTGCCATTTTCGCTACAGAACCCTAAAAACTAAATAAAGCCGTCAGAGGTATAACAGTATTATTCAGTTGAAATAATATTAGAATACCTGCTCAATCGAATTCCATTCTCATAACGTAGATTATGCCGTAATATACATAGGAGATATGGCAAAAGGCCAGCACCGTGGGGCGGCCGCAGTAAGCCGGAGGCCCCGCCAATGCAGTTGCCATGCACTGCAATTCCACAGCAAAATATCGACATCCTACTAATCTGATTAAACCCAGTCGTCTCGTCTTCCCAAGTCCGACTTATCTCAATGAATCGCTTAAAGCTGCTTCCTCGCGATGAGGGAGTATACTCCGTACTCTACCCAAAGACAAGATTACAAGCGTTTTAATTATCTGAATATGTATAGTAATGCATTAAAATACTAACACAAGGTACACTATCTTTGACTACTTAAAATTTTGGTTGGAGTTTTGTTATATTTTGATTTATAGTACAAGTATGGGAATGGGTGTCGGCTTGAAAAACACGACGACGAAATCAAAAGTCAGGGAGTCAGAAAAGCTCTTTGACGTTTAGAGTCAGATAGCTAAGTTAAGAACCAAGAGAAGCCGTTAACGTAAGTAACAAACTATGGTAATATCACATAATAACTCATGATATCACATCTCATTTTACATTAAGTTTTATTTTTAATATTTACGAAAGAATTTACGTATAGGATTTTTATTACGATAATAATGTTGAAAGGTTTGCTCTGATCAATGAATCGAAATTGAAAGCCTATTTTAACAATTTATTAAAGCTAGTTAGTTTTTGTACGTAATTAAATTACAAATTAGGATATTATTTGTCAGATAATCCAGACTATATCCAGTTTTAATTTAATAGCGATTTATATAAATAGTTTCAAGTTGTTCTATTTCATAAGAGTATTGTCAATCGGCACAACTAAAAGATGAAAATGTATATCAGAAATAGATTAAGTATACCTACATATAATTCGCATGGCAGCCATACACATAGTTTTCATATTCGCGTTGCTAAATATTTAAAAAAAGCAGTATTTTAGCATAGCTAAGCTAGAAAAAGTAGTAACATATTTGTATAGAAAGGTTAAGTTGACCAAACCAAGTGAACCAAACTCATACTTTTCTTATTCCCTGGCCAACATGTCAGTTCTACTTATCTAACTTGACATTTCGGACTTAAATATTAAGGTTTTACGTATGATGTTACGATTTAAACTCTTCTTAATTACCAGTTTATTAAGAGAAACGAAATAATAAATAAGCCCAAGTAATTTCATGGGTCTCATAAAATCTATATGAAATGAGAAGTAAGTAGAAACCAAAACAAAAACTTATTCAACATAATTTAACACCTTGTCAAGCGATATGTTGGATGAATTAATAAAAATCTGAATGCCTTAAGCATCAGAAGAAATGCAAAAGAAAAGCTTTGAACATAAAAACACGAGCTCGTTATAAAGTGAATATACTTTTTGTATATGCGTTCGCATAATTTCATCTTGAAATATTCGTACATATAATGAATACATTCGCAGCACAGGGTGGCACACGCGAGACCCGGCGCGCGGCCGCTCCGCTCGACAAAACAAATCACGTCTAATTTACTTGAAAAACGGTGGTGACGATGCTCAACATTTTTTAGCTAAGGGCTTGTCCTTTTCATTCAAGAAATGTCTTTAAGATTTTGGACTTAAGGTGTGGATTAGTTCTGTGGACATTTTAAGGCTAGGGGCTGAAGGTCACCACCCCCGCCCCGCGCAGCGACAAGGTAGCGGAGCGGTCGCGCGCAGATTCGCGGGGGCGAGTCGCGCTGTGCTTTCCACTTGCTCGTCTTCCTAGGAACTGATATTATTGTTTAACCGTAAATACGAATAATACATATAGGAAGTTATAAAAAGTACAAAACAAGCATTTTACGGGCATACATATTAAGTCCACGACACAAGATGTTTGTTGAAATGTCAATATTTTCCAGAGATCTTATGATCTAACAATTCCATTGAGCATATGGGAAGCACATATTAACTACAACACATATTAATGATTGGTTTATTTATAATTGAAGCATTCCTGAAAAAAACAAGGATTTTACTTAGTACCTATGTCACAATATCATTCGGTTATAAAATTCACATCAAGTCGCTAAAGCAATCTAGAAGGTATCTAATTCAATAAAAATGAGATCACCACAGCAAAAGCACGCATGCAAATGTTGAAGTGATAAATATCGATGTATAATGCGGTTGTTTTGATACAAACTTGAGTTCGCTGGTGCCTATTGGAGCGCGAGATGCCCGGCTTGCCGTGCATCTCGCGCTCACTAATCAGCACGGGCGAACACGAGAATGATGACAAAAGGAGATCAAAAATACATCACTTTGAAAGTTCATAGCTTCCAGGTTGTATAGGACACATTATCGCTTCAGCTTTGCTGCGCAATCTTAACTGTGATGGTGTGAGGCGGCGAAACGTCCAGGTTGCTGTTGCATACTACCAATTGAATCCGTCCGATTATGACATTCAAATACATCTAGTTAGTTAGTTATTCATGGCTTTTCAGCAAATCTGCATTGTGCCTATTTTACGTGCTTAAAATACTTCTATAGCCTCGGTCTATTTCGATCTAAAATTCGGGTCATTACGATAGGCTTTAAAATTAGTTTGAAGTTAAAAAGGATCGTTATTATTAAACCATGTTTTTGTTCTAGTATAAGGTGTCATGTGCTGTTAAGTCATTATGCAGGCAGTAATAATGTCTCATAAAACTCTCATCATCTAACTTTTGATTATAATACACTTACTCGTATATGTATTTTTTACCAAATTAGGTAAGCGTACTATCATTATCAACAACGTGTTGTTTTAATTTAGTAGTTGAATTTCGACACAAAATTGTGGTATCGACGTGATCGCACCGCAATGGAGCCACTCCAGGTTTTTGGGTCAAGCGGATTGTGACCGGTCGGTGCATCGCTTGTCTCCGCGACCCGCTATCCTGCTAATTTATCACGTCTAATCTCCTACACCTTGCCAACATGTCTACTCTGTATGTTAAATTAAAACTACACTATATTTCTTATAAAGGGAAGTGCTATCCATCCTGGTTAACTGTATCGATTTGCCTTAGAAAAAACCGGCCAAGAGCATGTCGGGCCATGCTCAGTGTAGGGTTCCGTAAAAGTATTCCACAAATTATGAAGTATATATGATATGATTTTTTTCAATTATTTTGGAACCGCGCATCAAAGTTAGAGAGAGGGAGAGACAATTTTTTTAATTCTGGTGCGATTATCTCCGGAAATATTGACTTAAAAGAATAATAGGCGTATGTAGACGCTAGTGATTACTGCCGCGTCTAATTCATGTTCAGGTACTTCTGCATACGGGTAGTACACGATTAGTAAGGTCAGATTTTCTGGCTGCATGTCAGTGGCACCGCCAAGCCGAAGAAAATAAAAGGCAAGATTGTTGGTACTAAGAGCACCCGGCTCTAAATTATAGCGTTTCAGAATGTTACACTAATTTGTAGCGAAATATTCGAGTAGCTTGCTCGACGGCATTCCACGTCTAACTAATAATAGGTACATATTACGTAAGTCTAGGTATCAAACAAACATAGTAAATGAAGCCTTGCTCTAAGTTAGGAGGATTCGAGGGAGTGACTAAATATCTGATTGTAATCCTATTTGCATTGAAACTGTTCGCTTATTCCTGAGGAATTTCACGTTAACTTTGTTAGAACGCTTCTGGCTCTCCGCTAAATAAGATTGAGTCTCGGTACGAATTCTATTAGTTGCACACGCTGTGTGGTCTATGCCGCACCGCCTCGAGATAAAAATCGAATCAGTAACTCAATATCACCTCTTTTCTTCAATAAATTGACCCATTATAACGACAGAAAGGGCCGTATTTTTAAAGTGAATAACTGGCAACCTTTTATTTTTATTTATATCCTAATACTCAGAATTTTATTTACATCGTAAAGGGATTAAAAAATATTATTGTCACTAATGAACGAGTAGGAGGAGGTTTTTGGAATTGATATCTATAATGTGCCCATGAGGAAAAGGAAAAATTTTAACAGCGGATTTAAGACCAAATTCCAAATCACTAAATGTCGTATTTTTCTTCACCTTGTATAATACAATAGCAACTGTTCGGAATGGTAGTGGTTTTCCTACACCAGAAAGTAAAGGCGCGTTAATAGCGCCGCGGCAGCTCATGATAGGCACACTGGATAAAAAGTAAGTTCCTGTAAGTAAGCCCTACCATGAGCTACCGCTACGAAAATCAACTTAGCAGGCTTTGTACCTGTTATCGCTACGCTCGGCCGAATATACCAAGTTTGGTTTCCCGACGTCTACAGTAATGTACTATGTATTATAATCTGGCAGACCAGTTTGTTAGTTAGTAGAAACCAGAAAATGTATAGGTACAATGAGAAATACTACTATCTCTCATTATGGGCTGACATTATTAGTGTAAGAAAAAGCCAGTATGATATGATGCACGAAAGAGACAAATCCTGGCCAACTAAAACATATTTTTGCTATGATACGATACTGAGCAATGTCCAATAGTATTCAAAAAGTTTAAAAATTGTTTCAAAAAATATATTGCGTGGTAAATTCTTTCGGTATGCTCGCGGGCTCCTTTTTTGAACAAACATATATAAAAAAACACTTGGTGCAGAAAATTTTAATACACGTCAGATAATTTTCTAACTCTCCACTTGGCCTTAAGAAGAAGTCGATACTCACTACTCGGGATTGCGGCCCATCGTGTCTTTGTGTAGTTTGAGTTTTATTGCTCAAAACAGTTCGTTATTGGTCTACTGTATTGGGGCCCTATCTTATAAGCGCGCTTAGATATCTTACAGTCTGGTCCTGTAGCCGTGCCATGAGTTGTCAAGTAACGCATGCGTTAGGTTTTACTCGATACGTAAAGCAGGCCTTCGTGCTCGTTCCAATAAATGATTGCGAGTGCGATAGAATGCTTTACATACCTATGGAGTAAAACCTAACGTAACCGAAACTTGAAAAGTCATGGCATGGCTACTTTACTTAGATACTTACGATAGTTACTAACTTTAATAAAACATGCGTTCACCACGCTTGTTAAATGTCATACATGGACAATTGAGACGAAGATGAAAATTAACTTAGAGTCTATAGAATTAAACATTGTGTTACAAGTAAGAATCGTAATATTAGATTCGCATAGTCGATTAAACACTTGACCTGCCCATTACAAAACTTAGTGGTATACTTGTAAATATTTATATAGACTACCTAGCTAAGATATTTTGATAGGTACTAACGTGTATACTGAACTCTACTTAAAAATTACACAAGTAGATATAAACTAGGCACGATAATGTAAGGCTATTTGAGGATATTTTTTGTTATTTTGTTTCACATTATACCTACATCATAAGTCTATGGAACTTAAGTTTGTTTTAAGTACTTCTCAAGGCGCTGGCTATAAACAACGTATCATTATAAAAGAAAACTTGGATGATTTTGACATCAATGTTTTACATATACCTAATGAGCAGAGTTTCATCATGACTTTGAAAATGTTCCACATGTGTAGAAAAATGTGAATTTTGATACTTACACTTTCAGAAAAAGATTATTATTTATGATAAAGAAAGAAAAAATAATCGTTTCTTTTACATTTTATGATTACATAAGTCAAGTACTATCAATATCATAGCAACGTTCGTGAAATATATCTGGGCAATCTTAGTCAAAAGTGCTATGTCCAGTTAGTGGGGATAACTAAGCGTTAAATAACAATAATTAAAAAGTGAATGAGTATAGCCATGTTCCAGCCAAAACAGTAATTTTCAAAAGTTCTCTTGCTTTAATGCTATTGTCAAAAAACTGACGTCAATTACCAGCGTTTTCAAACTATTAGCTACCCTACTACAATCGTTTATAATACTATTAAGTGCTATTTTCATAAAGACTACCAAGGACCTATCGATCATCTTCTCGCTGTTATAGATTTGTTTTTAATTAATTCATCAATTCTATGATAAATTCACTTTGCTGGTTTGAGAAACCCACAAAGAGTTTTAAGACGTGTTTTATGTGTTTCAGCAGGACCTATACATACATTACTATTTAGTACGAGGTTATGATTATGACACCATACTTTGCAATGTAGGTATGTAGTAAAAATGCAATACGGATAGTTATTTTTTATTTTATGGAATTAAACAAATTACGGCTTTAATTAACTCATATTGCCTATTATGCGTATCCCAATATTTGGTAACTACCTGTATGTACTTACCCTATGTATTGAATGAGATTTACTGAAAGTATAATTCATCTTGATACACGTACCTTTCATTAAAAAATGTGAAAGCAAAAGAGTTCAAATTATCGTAAATGATTTGTTATTATTACATAGTGTAATTCATTGTTCGTAAGTGTTTTTTTCGCACGCTCCAATTACATTGAATTGACATACTTATTTAATATGTATTAATAGGATGGAAACAGTTAGTGGGTTAGTGAGGGCAGCTAAAAGATCAGGTTACAGCAGCAGCATAGGTACTAAATCAAACTATTATTTACCTGTCCCCGTGCTTCTAGAGAGTAAATTTAAATTAAGAATGTAATACGTATAATACAAAAAAGAGGGTAAGTAAAATAAATACGATAAAAACCCCGTCAGTAAGTCTGTATTCGCTGTGCTAAAGACGTAAATTGTAATAAAACTGTTCTTATGTTGCCACAATGCGCATATATGAGGATGGTGGCTCGTGATCGTAACTTTTAATTACCCACACTGACTAAATAACGATGTTAATCATCTTACGGTCCGGCGCGCCGGCACAATCGAGTCCTTCAGGACGGCGCTGCTAGCTTGCCCTGCCCATTTACGAGAGGTATCTCTGTATACTTCACTAAGTATATTGCTACTAACATGTACCCCTAGAAGCGGAACCCTTAGGACTTTGCCTTCCGTATTTCGCAACACTCGCTCGTTTACTAAATTTCGTTTCCATGTCCTTATATGTATAACGATTGAAAATGATGTGCTTAAATACATATGTATATATAGGAAAGGTACATGATCTAGCTGTGTTTTCATGACTGAAGTTGGTGGGAATAAATAATGAATTATACAAATATACAATAACCAACTAATAATTAAAGATTCCATGTTTTCACATAGGCTCGAACACTTGTTCTTATTTCATGTACCTGAGGTGATTTTGGGGTCGTGATTCAAAACGGTTTAAAGTTATTGGGCATAAACCCCAGATAAAGGAATAGTTTGAGAGTACTCGAGAGTAACGCTAGAAATCGTCATAAAAAAGTTTTGAAAGAGAAGCGTGAAGTTTAAGGGAAGACAATCTGAGCGTGTGCGGGGTGTACAGGACCGGTGGGGTGATGCGAGCACGGCGCGGGACGGGGCGCGGGGCGCAGAGGTTACGGATCAGCTGGGCGGCGGCCATATTGATTCTCCGGCCTGTTTGATCGGCGCCTCCCGCCGCCCGCGACCGCGTCCCTCCACTCACTAATAGATGAGAACTTTTATGATTTCAACTCAAATCTGAAGCACGGCCACGCAACACCCTAGAGAGAGTTGATTTTCTATCCGTATAAATTCTCGCATTATAAAAAAAAAAACAATAAAATGATACGATTCATAAATCATTTTTAAAGATACCTACATATGTATGCTAATTTACAAATTTTTCGTAGACCATCGATACTCTAAGAGGCAATGATTGAAAGATTTACAAAATGGGTAGCTACGAATAAGATCATCGTAGTCTCTGTATTTCGTTCGTAAGTAACACACGTTCGGTATGTTAACTGTTTTCAGACGAGTTTCCGCATCGATGCCGCGACCTTTCTATTCTGTTGATTCTCAATTGGGGTTCTTAGAAGACATAAAAAAGACAGGATCCATTTTATTGGTCGATCAACTAGTTTCTGTTGTATTTCTGTTAACCAGGAGACAACATTAACAGTTTGTCAAAAAATATTTAATTATGTTTTACTAAATGTATCTACTATTTTATACCTACTATGTATAAGTAAGTATTTCTCCAAACAAAATAAGGGCTCACTAAGTTTTTTACTGTAACTTAAAACATAGGTATGTACTTAATTTATATATGTATTTTTGATTTAATTTAATTTAAACTAATAACTTAAGCCGTATTGTTTTTGTAATGTGTTTATAAATAATGGTTTTGTTAATAAATAAATATTTTTTTGTATATAGATCTATAATATGTATTTTTTTTTACAATAATAAAACAGCATTATTTATTATAGTTAAAGTTCATTGCTGTAACAATCAAGGAATACAAAAATTTAACACATTTATTTAGATACGCTTAATTAAGTAGCAGACGCGAGATTACTTCCTTTTAAATAGTATATATCCTAAGTGGATAAGCTCATGAAAGATGCATATATTTTATTAAAAAAATGATTATTCTAATAATTGCCATACAACATTATCCTTGGTAACGAAAAGGAAAGGCATTTATACAATAATGTATAATCAGAAATAGTTAAAGTTATCTCATAATATTGGTCGAACATGAGGGAATAGGCGCATGAGGTGGGAGGTTTCCCTCACACCGAAACCCCTGGACATTGAACTTAGCAACCCAATGAACCTCACGCCCCCAAAGGTGGCGGCCTCATCAGATTTACTGTTGCAGCCAACCACTCTGTCCGACATTAAAATTGTGCATGGATGTCTACTATTACGTAATATATGTAATATTATATTAGTGGGTATATTTGTCCATGTAAGGGTAAGTATTTTAAACAAGAAATACTGTTAACTTTAGAAACGATCACATCTGATAGACTTCAATCAGAGATCCTTCTACTTACGCGCTTAAGGTCACGTGAATAATTTCCAAAAAACATAAGAGACCAACATAAAAGGAATGAAAACGTATTTTTCGTAAAATAGGTAATTTAAACGTTTTACTGTTAATGAAGCCTTTTAGAGTGTAATGCATGATTATAGTGTGTTGTTCACCAATTGTGCTTATGTATTGACTAGTTCTTGGGAACTAGTACTATTTTCTTTTTAAAACATAATATTTTTTTCGTAGTATAATAAAAAGTCAGGACGCTCATACTGTGTATTAATATTTTATAAAAACCTCATTTTTTATTTATCTTTCTGTCTGCATGATCGAAATATGTATATTAGGTGTACAATGTATACCACTGTACATATTGCCCAATTGCAGCGTTTTCGTACTAAGTCGCAGACTGATAAACATTGAACAGAAGTGGTTCATGTGTAAATTATTGGTATAACTTAAGTACAGGTACGCTTTCGCCATTAAGGTTACGGAACGCTTGGGACAAGAACTGGGTGCTTAGACAAGTTGCCAATCGCTAGCGCTTCATCGTTATCTAATCGCAGCTAACTGTCTTTGTCGCACTAATATGATAGAGTGACAGAGAGGGAAAACTACGATACGTTACTAAGCGCTAGCGATTGGCAACTTGGCTAAGCATCCTGAAGACGAAACTCAAAAAGACGTGGCCCTTATCACTTAATATCAAGAGTAACCCGCCATACTACGCGCATGACTAGTGTTGGGTATGCTCTACTGTACACCGCCCAAAGTGCGGGGCGGCGCGGCGTAGACGAATTTCAAGTGTTAATCTTTAAAGTTGAGAAGGCGCGCGTGCAAGAGTAGCGGAGACGGGGCCCTTACTCAGAGTTATCGAGGTCCCGTATATCTCCCGGCGTCGCAATATCCCTGGCCACTGCTGCTATGCTCACGGGATTAACTACTGCTAAAAACTAATTCAAATAATAAAGTGTCCGATTTAATGTCAAACTAGTTACTAGAAAATTTATAAGGAAGACAAGAACGTATTTTCAGACAAAAGAGTGTATCTGTTACGGTAACAAACTAGTAATTTGTACGATAAAACCAAAATAAGTCAAACGTAACAAAATTACGGAAATACGATTTAAGAAAATCATCATCATAGGCCTTTGACATCTTTATCAGATGATTTTATACAGCGTTTTTGCAGTATTTAGAATGACTAATATATGTAAAGCCCGATGCGGGAGTGACAGTGACGTCCGCAAGATTGGCATGTCAGTGACGGGTCGTCAGATGAATGGGTTGATGATATGTCCCCTCTCTCATTGTTGTGTCTCCTATTGCGTTTCGCATCTAGAGCCTGAAACCAACTTTCGTCGTGAGCCTTGCATCCTTCCACTAAAGGCACTTTTCACTTATTTCGATCGTTTGCCATCGGTTCCCAGTTAGCAGGGCTGATACTGAGCGCAAGCATGTCTCGATTAGTCCATAAAACGTGACAAGGGTCTGCCGACTCTTCTTTTGGCAAAAGCAACTTCGCCTAACAGGGTGCTCCTTGGTAAGCGAGTGGCATCCATACGGTGCACATGCCCTAGCCACCGCAGTCTACGCTGTTTAAGCATCGCGGTAATGCTGGGAAGCTGTGCAACCTGCAACACTCTCTCATTTGTGACCCTGTCTTGCCAGGGGATGTTTAAGATATTTCGAAGGCATCGCATGTGGAAATTATTGAGTTTTCTTTCTTGCTTAGCATACGACGTCCAAGTTTCGGCTCCGTACAAGAGTGTACTTAGAACACAAGTTTGATATACTATCATCTTCTTCGCTATCAATTTAAGGAAATAATATAAGTATAATTAACTGTTTTGGATTTCGCATTTCTTGTTGATAACTGTACCTATCTGTATTCTGTACTGTACCATAACGTACCGCCCGTTGTTAACGCGGACTTACTTTCTATCAGGCTCGCCGCTGAAAATGTTTATTATGAATAGCAAAACATTTCAATGCAGATATTATTAATCTGTATTTAAAAATATCGCTGTAGTGTTAAAACCATTAAGGAAAATCTTTATGTGCTAATCTATCTTATTGGTTAATCTATCTTGACAAAAATACTAATATTTTGTCGACAAAATAATAAAAAGAATTACAAGAATTTAAAATTTCGTGACGTGATATTTCAAAATATTAGATTTTTAATTCAAAAAAATATTTTGTACACATCGTACTGAAACATAATTTGTAGGTACGGCGTATTCATGCAACTACACCCAATGTTTCCACGGCAAAAATAGCAGTATCTTGTTTTTTCCATAGTAGTCCTGATTAGCAACAGTGACATCATAATTTACTACAGATTTATTGGGAGCGAAAGTTAAAACTTCAATCCTTAAGTCCGACTTTTGTATTGATTTAATACGGTAGTATATTTGATGTTCACAATAAACTACATCGAACGATACAGTCGAAATATGGAAACAGGCCTCTTCATGGTAAGGCCATTGTCCGTATACACTAGCTTGGTAATTAAGTTCATTAACAACATACTTGAATCTTGCACCTGAAACGTGGATCACGTGCACTAATACCTAATCTGCCCGCCCCACTTGCCGGAACCCTCGAGCTGCCCCGGGTCACGTGATCTCGCTCGCCGCAACGCACCCAACTATTCCGGACCTGATACTCGGTATCACTTGCATCACAAACAGTTTAACTACCACGAGCTTAGCGCAAACAGGCGATTAGATTTTATGGCTTAGCTTTATAATTAGAGGACTATTAACTGCTATAACGTATTACATCACTAACCATAGTATAAAAACTGTAGGTACAATACCATTTTTTGCTGTACAATATTAATTGCTGAACGACAGCGATGTTCTTCAAAATTCCTTATTTTATGTAATGTTGTAAGCATTGCTTGAATTTAGTTAGTAGGTACATTAACTTGAGCAAGATCCACGGCATTTCCCAAAGTGAGCCAGAAAATTTATTTATACCTACTTTTCGTTTGATTCTTTGTATATATTTTGGTATCAGTAAGCGGATAGTTTCAACAAACATGGGTGTTGTTACAGGTTATATGGGTAAATAATCATTTTCACTTAGATATTAGGGCCGAAACACACAATATAACGCTGAGATTGTTTACAATGAAAGTATTTTTCAAACAAGAAATTACCTGGAAAAAGCTTGTACAAAGAAAATATAATCTACCTTAAACATTTTCATTCTACCACCATTAAAATAAGAATAGGTATTGTTGGTTTCTGTAAAGACGTTATTACCTAAAAAAGTACATAACAATGGTTTTATAAACAATTTCCGAACTTTGATAATTAACAAGAAACGATTGGTAATATTATATGTACTAATTCATATTTTTGTTACAGGTATGTTTTTGCTTTCCTATGTGTATTACTCATTGAGTTAGGATATCGTGCTACTGCGACGTTGAAGAAGAATTGAGATAAAACTGTAATATTAAAATTATACGTGAATACTCGTAAATACGTAACAATAATCCATAAGAGTTGAGTCTGCCTGCGACCACGGGTGTAACGTCATGCCCGAAACGTCATAATATAATTAAACGTAAGTTTACGCGATTAAGACCCGTTTGTCTTTAAAATATGAGTGATAATCGTGAAAGGTGGAGGCGAGGAGGTGGACCGCAGAAGAAGAGGAGTGTCTGTTCCGCAGTAACGGCGTCGGTGGGACTGCAGAGGAAGAGGAGTGTCGGTGTTGTCGTTGCCGCTCGCCGTATCCTCTGCAGCCGAAGTGTGGTCAGCGGCATAACCAGTCCACAGACCTTATAATGCCGCTGGGTGCCGGGAAATCTTCCGCCACCCACGGTCTCCTTGTGGCGGTCTTGGGAGGGTCCGCCAAAATGCATTATGGAGACCGAGTAGGAAGGCGCGCCCAACCACCTGGTGCGCCCAGCTCGAAAGCAGTAGCCGCTGGCGGGTCACGAATGTGTGCGAGAGCGTTCTAAAGTGCGTACACCGTAGGCCTCATTAGCCAAACGGGCTTCCCACATAACCACTCGGGTCACTTTCCGCGCCCGGGCGGTATGCGTAAAGCACCCCCCCCCCCCCCCCCTAAATAAAAGAAAGGCCTAAGTAAGTATAGAATGTTGTACCCGTATGTAAACATGACCCTAGACAATAGCGCAGATCCGTAGCGAGCGGTAATAAGCCCAATGCATGGTCCGGAAGGTTCAGTTTAAATATATAGGTATGTGAAAAATATTTAAACATCAGTGGATTACAGTTCCACGTATTTGGTAGGTGCTAAAGCAGAAGAATAATAATCGTAGAACGTGTTGTTTCCAGATTTTTTTTATTTTATCTTATTCATTGTTCTTTTTCCGGGAAATATATACCAATTACAAGCAAAGGCTTTTATTTGTTGGTTACTTTAATATTTTGAAGTGCTGTTACGATAAGTGTGTGATTTTCAGGCCGAAGAGTATGTATGAAAAGTACCAATTCATTGAACTGTAGATCTTTCAACCAAGAGTAACGATACATACCTAAGTGATGATTGTGGTACAGACTTCTCTGTTAGGCAGGTATTGAAATTCGTTTACTAACTATTTATAAAATTGTACAATCTTTGCGTATTATCTTATCTTTCCGGTCCCTTCATAGTCTACGTGGTATGTACTGTCTGACTAATTAAACATAAATATTGTGGCTTATAACAAATCCTGTTATTCTCACCTGTTACTAACAGGTCCACCAGTTTATTATCAGTGGTAACAGTTGGGATTTTTGCATCCTAATCTAAATTTTTTTTCTGACATTTCTTACAGTACTTAGGGACTTATAATTATACTCCAAGTATCCACGCAATATCTACGGAATGTAACAATAATGGTGGTAAGGACAAATTTACATTTACCATGGAGTGTTGACTTATTTGACCGGTCAACCCAATATAAAAAGAATTATTCCCTAATTAATATACGTTACTGAAAAGGCCCCTAAATCGATCACCACAATTTTTGTTACACGCTGTATATATCTCCTTTTGGATTCGGAATCGACGATTAGATTTTGCTAGCCACAAAATGATGTGGTTCGCCAAACGTGATGTGCAGCGTGGCTCACCATTAGCCATACCATGACTTTGGAAGTATCAGTGCAAGCGGGATGGCATGATGTACGTATCGAGTAAAACCGTAATGGTACGGCTATACAAGTCCTTTCGGCATCTTGCCACACCAGCGTAAAGTTTTTTGAGTTCTGTACCAGATAAGATAATAATTTCAGTCGAACTGATGCATGTTCATTATCGATTCCGCGTATCGTCATTTAATTATGACTTTAGTACCTACAGCTAAGTATTAATATTCAAGAGACCTTACTGATCAATAATATACTCGCCTAAAAGCGGTTAGGTATTAATTCTCCTTCTGTATATTGTCGATTTTACATTATCGTGTCTGTACATTTCTTAGGGACGGACAATCGCAGACCATTTGTACATATTTAGTACAGGCTCCTTAAATTTTTCATTGCGAGATATGATTAGCCAGATCACTCGATCACTCGAGTAGAAAGCTGTAAGGTACAGACAGTATTTGCTACTTATATAAGTATGACAACATTCATAAAGTCTAAAAACGGTACAATTGATATCATAAAACTAAAACAAAACAATCTACGAGTACCAAGGTCTATACATTCCTTCTATTTACTTTACTTATAAGTATAAAATATATGTATGAACATTGAGCACGCATGTATTTACGTACTATCTATGTAGTTCTGGCCATTATATTATGGTATAAGATTTAATAAAATGTCTGCTTTCTTTGTTTTTGTCTTTTATTTAGCAGTTTAATCATTACTGAAATTTTAAAATCATGTAGGCATAAGGCTCCGTAGCCAAAAAGACAAAAACGCAACCCTTATAGTTTCGCCATGTCCGTCTGTCCGTCTGTCCGCAGCATAGCTCAATGGCCTTTAATACTAGAAATCTGCAATTTGGTACAGATATACATATTAATTATGCCGACAAAGTTGTACAATAAAAACTAGAAAACAATTTTTTTTTCGGGTATCTCCCCAACTAGTGAAGTGGGGTGATTTTTTTTATTTGATGTAATCCTATAGTATGGGGTATCATTGAATAGATCTCTTAAAAAGAACAAGGGTCTTAAAATAAAGTTTTTTTTTCTAAAGCAATATTTTCGGAGATAATCGCTCCAGAAGAAAAAAAATGCTGCCCCCCCCCCCTCTAACTTTTGATCCGTAGGTCCAAAAATATGAAAAAAATCATGTATAGTGGGCTTATAGAATACTTTATGGCTTATAGAACTTTTTTGAACATACGAGTAATCGGCCCAGCCGTTTTTGAATAACTTACACTGAGCATGGCCCGACATGCTCTTGGCCGGTTTTTTTTAAACTAGTTCCTTCTTAGTGGCCAGGGGAAAAACATATAAAAAATAAAATCACTGCATTAAAGTCTTAACAAACTGAAGAGATCGCAGTGCAATGTAACTTTTATATTTAATCTGTCGTGCAGTACAGTAATTAATACATGTTGTTACAAATTATTGCTGAATAGGGATGATGACTGTACGAGTAGTTAAAATAAATTATTTAACATCATGCACGACATAATACACGAATAAATTATTACTAAGACGTGGTTTACAGTATGTTTCTATTTATTTAATAAATTTTATTGAAATAAACTTAAAAGAGTAGGTCATTTGGCAGTACTCAAACGAGACGTCACTTTTGAGTATTTCATATAAACTTCCATAGTGGTGATCGTTTTGAGAGTTCGAAAAAAGATGCTGATTTGACTTGCCAGTCATCATGCGCATTGATTTTTATAAATAACACGTTCTCATTGGTCAATTTTAAAGGCAGCTGAAGTCACATTTAAGCCAAGATCCCGTACCACACATACAAAAAAAAGTTACAAGCAGTCCGAGAAGTCTCTGAAATATTTTTCGAAACGTCGTATCTTACTATGAAATCCGTGTTAAGATACGACCTACCTATGGAACCCTACACTGAGCATGGCCCGACATGCTCTTGGCCCGATTTTTATTTACAAAGGTTTATTATCTGTTAATGTGTAATAGATGGAAGCGTTGTGCCCGGTAAGCTTTTCGAATAGGTAACCATCTAGATCGACGCTGAGTAACGTTCTGTGTTGTGTTGTCACGCCCAATTAGGGGAGAACGAAGTACATTACTTAAGTCTGCCCAGAAAGAGATAAAAGGAAAGAAATAAAGATTCTTATGCCAAGAAACCGCATGTGTGCTGGAAGAACCTGAAATGCAAGGAAGGCAATTCCTGAATGAATCACATTTTCCACCCTAGAGAATTTCACTTTCTAAAGTAATTCGTAAAAGTAATAACTGTTTAATGTTTTTTTTTAATTATCAGTTATTTAATTTAAAGTGCTTTACATTTACCATTTTTGTCAACTTCTACTTCTGATTCCACAAATATTATTATCATAAATTATGTATCTACTTAACTTAATTTTCATCCAAACATTTTTAACTCAATGCATAATAAATAAATAGATAAAATAAATGATATTAAGAAATGCACGGAGCAGTTTCGTTTAGTATTTTTTTGTATACAGGGCGTCCCAAAATTTTGGGAAATGAAGGGGAAGTACCTTAAATATCGTAGATCACATTTTGCTGAAAGAAGACTTAATGTTATTTGTAAAATTTAGTAATAGTGCCTTGAAAAGTTTTTCAAAAAATTACTTGTTTCACCCGGAAATCGAACCAACTACAACTTTTTCGAATTTTGAACCAAACTTGTTTGGTTATTCTTTTACTTTTAGATACTATGTTTCTTAAGAAAAATTGTTATTTTTTGTCCATTATTTCAAATGACATCATAAAATTAAGAAAAAAAATTTTTTCGTATTAAAGTAGGTTCGATGCCTAGAAAAAGCAAAAAAATTTTTGGTTTTTTTTAATGCAGTATTATTTAATTTTCAAAATAAAATAAAGTCTTCTTTCAGCAAAATATCCTATCTACGATATTTAAGGTACTTCCCCTTCATGTTCCATAACTTTGGGACGCCCTGTATATCATTCAGATTAATAATGTAATTTAACAACAGAAGGAAGATTTTATCTTAAAAAACAAATATGAATAGGTAGTTCGTTTTTTGGGTAAACTTTATCCATAAAGAAAACTAAAACAATAAAAAATTGTTAAAGTTTTTGATTTTTTTTGTGTCTAATCATTTTAATCAACGATAAGTCACGTTAGTAAAGCCGTATAACTTAATAATACGGACGTCATCCTAATTTATCATTATTTTCCGTACAAATGAAAACAAAATTACTTGGGAATGGAATTGAAAGGAATACGACAGCGTATATGCATGTTTATTTTAATGGGCACGTATTTTAAACTCGCACTGGGCGCCGGGAAAGCTATATTTATTGATCTTAAATCGCTTTCAGGCGTCAGACGCACGACCCATTCGCCAAGATATTAGCATATCGTCTCGTCTCGTGCGATTTGGGGCTTCAGACCAGTAGCCGTGCCATGAGTTGGAAAATAAAGGATACGTTAGCTTTTACTCGATACGTAAAGCATTCTATCACGCTCGCACTGACATGTTGGAGCGAACGCGAAGCTAAACTGCGCTAAACCTAACGTTACCGATACTTGCAAAGTCATGGTACGGCTACATACTCGTAGCTACGGGGTTGTAGGTGCCGAGCGGTCCTTATAACGTTGTAGAGGGCGGCGTAGCGACAAATCTAACCGAGGCGGTGCCGAAGAGCAAGAAAAGGCTACGGTGGTCAAGTAGATATTTGACTAGGTTCTTTTTACTCATACTCGTATACATTAGTCCTCATTCTCATCTCAAACAATGTTACGTATACTATTTAATAGATGTATAAATATTTATCTGCTGACATAACTTTTATTTGTCAGATATGATATTAAATTACAATTCAGAGTATTTGGTTTGGTACACGCGTACACGGGTTACCTATTAGCAGCAACAATAGGTATCTACTTAGATAATTAATCTTATTAATCATTTTTAATGTATAATGTAATGTAGAGGACCCATAGTGATAATAATGATAATAATAAATCGATTGGCTATGAAACTCGAGACGAATCACTATCCGACTGACATTATATTGATGGGTACCAATGACAGTAACAAAATATGTTTATAATCTCGAACAATCGAACGATCATAATATCATGGCAGCTGACTTCACGACTTATAAGTTATTAAGAATACTAGATTTATTTGTTGCTGACCAGATATCTAAAAACAAAGGACTAAACAAATAATTGTAAAAATTGCAATAATAAGCTTAATTATTAGGACACAAAGTAGCGAAAATAGATTGATCACATTATTCTATTCCTGCTGGTACTTATTGATTAGGTAGAGAATTCGTGAAGGTAGGTACCTACACTTTTTCTTTAACGAAATCAATGAATTACTATCATTGTTTCTTTTAAGGAGAGAGGTCTCATTCGTAACACCTATATTATGTACATAACTAATAGCATAATAATGCACGTAGGAAGTGTAAGGTAAAGTAAAGTAAAAAAAATATTCGTGTATTTATTCAATGTGAATCGGGGACTTTGAAACACACCAATAAAGTACATTACTTATAAATTTATTACATATCGAAACTCGTATTCAAAAACACTTAAAAAAGCGAATTTTCACAACTATAAAAACCTGGATGGTTTAAGTCCTGCTCGCAGATTAAAAATTAAACCAAATTAACATCACTTTGCAATTTAATCACGGCTGGGATAGGTACTACGAAAACTTGGACAAACAATTTTAAAAACGTATTGTAGGTTCTTATTGCCATTTTGTTGGCCGTGTGGTGACGACAGTAAGAATACGTTTGTCACGACCCCCAAATCCTCCCTCCATGCGGGTGTCGTAAGAGTCGACTAATGGATTGAAGGGTCACTGACCATATAATTTAATAAAAGTTTGATGATGATGATCATAGTGGACACATCACTGCGATCGCCTATCCGCTTGCCCAGCGTGGCGATTATGGGCATTGACCTCCTAATGCGTCCATACGCATAGTTCATAGGAGAGGCCTACGTCCAGCAGTGGACTATTGTAGGCTGATGATGATGATGATTACCGTTTTCTTACGTTGATATACAAGGTGCCCGTGAGGAAAGGGAAAAATTTTAACAGCATATTCCTGAGACTAAAAGAAACAAAAAATGTTAAGTGAGTTTTGGTCAAATCTCCAAAAAAAGATTTTTTTTTGTTTTTTTTTTGATGTTTTGAATGTCTCAATACACAAAAAAAAATTTATTAATGAAACTATCTCAAAAAATGCACTTTAAACGTTTTTTTTCTCATTTGCTAGGTAATTAAAGATTTTTTTTGTTCATTTGATGTCTGTCAATTAAGTGTGACAAGGCTAAGACAACATGGTAACAAAATCGTTTCCTAAAATGCGTTTATAATAGCGTAACGGGCTAAAACGGTTTTAGGAAAAAAACAAATTTTCTCTTAAAATAGACTCAATCCAGAAAACTTCATATGACATTTATAACTTCAAATTTGGTCAGAAATCCGCTGTCGATTTTTTTCCCCTTCCTCATGGGCACCGTGTATATGCAGTGTGTGTCCATGACCCGGGCTTTTACGAAAATGTGTAATAATACGCATTACTAGCAATCGTTATCAAGTGTTAACATTTGACAAATAATTAAATTTACCAAGAAAAGAGTTGTTTATACATAGGTATATTATTGTCATTGTAGGTATATATGATCATTGTCAGATTTAGGTTATCGTCTTTTCGGTGTACAGTCAAGGGCATTAATATACGAGTATATACACTTCTCCATACTGATCCCTTACAAATGTGTATATATATTAATGCACTCGACTGTACATACCTTAAGTTAAGGAATTCCTGTACTAATTTTAGGATAAAATGAATTGACGGTTCCACGTGCAACTAGGTTCCACGGTCTATAGCCTTATTCAATCAAATCGTAACATAGATTTATTCTAGCTGTTAACTTTTGACCACCGAGTGGACAATTTTTGTTTTTCGGACTGACAATGACCCAACTACGAATATATCCTAGATTGACCTATACACTGTGGTGTCAACTGTTTTTTTGAATCCCATTGTAATCGTGGTTTGATAATACCACCCCGCGGCGCAGGGACAAATTACTACGATTTCGGACGAGAAATCACGTCTGACTACCTGTACCTAACCATCGACAGTGAATACAATAACGGTTATTATGATTCGCGTATAGGTATTTCGCGTATAGGTACATTTTACTGCTAGGATTCCATTACCTGTATATCTCAAAGTAAGTACCTAGCTGGCTACCTGTGTATAAAAAGAATATGAATAAATAAGAATATGAAGTTAATATTTTCTTCAGTTACCGCGAAGATTACACATGAAATAAAACTATGAAAACGGATAAACTCGACCGCCTGCAGACCATGAAACCTGTAAAGTGTTCGAAACGTCGGGATGAAGGTAAATTTAATTAATATACGCGAGTTTATCCGTTTTCATACTTTTATTTTAAATATATTATAAAGTTAATTAAAAATGTCATGTTTAAATTTACTGCCGGCGATAAATATACCCACTCCAGGTATAGGATTTATTAATCATTAATGAAGAGGAATTTATGTAGTTACACTTAATTATGACCACGCAGTTAATTTTTCAAGATTTGTTGTTGCAAGATTGCTATGGTAGTTTAATAGGTTTATGTATATCGCTTTAGAAATGATCTGTCAAGGAGCGTTTAACCCGCGTATGTTGTATTACATTGCACCCCAAATTATTTTGAATGGATATCTTTTTTACTTAATTATAAGTATATCATTATTTCCTATACACGTAAACTCCATTAAGAGATTCGCCCTTATCAGATTTACACCCTGTATAGCTATACTACTCACAAAAGGGAATTACTCAATAGGTCTTAATGAGTTATTATTAACATTGAACACACATATTTAAATGCTTATATTTTAAAATGGCATTTAATGTTGAGACCGGCAACTGCTATATCGATAATATCTGCACGCGTATACAAAGGCACCGACGGCACCGTGCACACTAGACACTTAAATGAGTTTTGTGGTATAGCATGTCCGTCCACTCTGTGATGCTACCCCGAAGTACGAGCCGTAGATCGCATGGTACTGTGTAACGTACAGGGTGGCCAGTGGCAGAATTCCGATTACGAAATTTTATAAAAAAAAAACTAAAGCATATTGAGCAGTATTATTTATTTCTACGAAAAGACTA
Source organism: Thaumatotibia leucotreta (assembly GCA_025490895.1). Classification (NCBI taxonomy): domain Eukaryota; kingdom Metazoa; phylum Arthropoda; class Insecta; order Lepidoptera; family Tortricidae; genus Thaumatotibia; species Thaumatotibia leucotreta. The sequence goes on from JALPQI010006544.1 coordinate 51,462, forward strand.
TGAATGCGGATTTCATTTTTTGAAAACAACATTTTCCAAATGATGACCTTCGTTGTGTACGCACTCTTCCAACCTATTCCGCATATTTTCAAAAACTTTGCTACAAAGTGCACTGGAAATTGTGTTTATTTGTAATCGAATACTGTCTTTTAACTCCGCGATGTTGGCAGGTTGGTTTTTGTAGACGACACTTTTGAGGTATCCCCACAGAAAAAAATCACATGGGCTGAGATCGGGTGATCTTGCGGGCCAGGCTATGTCACCAAATCTGGAGATCAATTTTCCTGGGAATAATGCTTTAACTGCAATCATCGATGGCCCGGCTGTGTGGGCAGTTGCACCATCTTGTTGAAACCATGTGTTTCGATTGAAGAAAGAACCATTTTCAACGTGTGATCTAAAAAAATTGTCAATCATTTCACAGTATCTTTCAGAATTCACGGTTACCGCTGCTCCACGTTCGTTTTCAAAAAAGTAAGGCCCTATTACGCATCTTGCTGAAACCGCACACCAAACAGTCACTTTTTCACTATGCAACGGCATCTCGTGCATTTGTTTCGGATTTTCGGTAGCCCAGTAACGACAATTTTGTTTGTTCACATAACCGTCGAGATGGAAATGTGCTTCATCGCTGAAGAAGATGTTCCCCATACGATGATTTGATGGAAATCTCTCCAACATTTGTTCAGCATACAATTTTCTCGATTCATAGTCAGTATCCTGCAACTTCTGGACTATTTGGATTTTATAAGGGTGGAACCTTAATTTTTTTTTGAGGATTGTCCGCAATGTCGACCTGGGAATACCTAGCACCGTAGATCGTATGCGGGTGGAAAGTCGCGGATTTCCGAGTACAGATTGCTTGACGCGTTCCACGTTTTGTTCAGTTGTAACCGTAGGTCGCGGGCCCGGTCCTGGCTTATTTACTGCGGAACCTGTAGCTCTGAATCGTGCTACCCAACTCTCAATCAGTTTAGTTGACGGTCCATCACAAATACGCCGTATATTAAAACGAACACAAAACTTACGCCTTGCGGTAATGGGCGAAAAACCGTTGGTTAGATAGGCCTCTATGGCGTATGAACGCTGGACAGCTGGCCAGCGATCCATTTTGAATTATCAATCCGCAATGCTCGCGATACTAAAACACCGACCCGCATTTGTTTCGAACATCGCGTTCGAAAATTATTTGAATTTGAAATCGGAATTCTGCCACTGGCCACCTTGTATGTCAGAGGCACGAGGATCAAAATCGCTTAGACACTAACAAATTTTACTGTCCCTACGTCAAGTTATGATGTTCTACATCTGAAAACCACAAGGCTTCTCTTCGAGGAGAAATAAATATTCGACAATAGCACAAGCTGAAACGGCACGGCAGCTCAAATAGAAGTATAAGACAACATTTATTTGAAGACACGAATTTCAATCCAAAAGTGAGCAGCAACTGCAGCTTAGGGCAGTGGCGTGAAACAAAATACGAGTAGGTATATCGTTAATATCGAGATGACGGTAAAACGAATGCCGTAACTTTTGTCTAGTTATTGGCGGAATATTCTAGGGCCGTGCAGGCCGCACAGCCGCGGCGGCGCTGGCCACACGCCAACACCAACACTAATTCGTTGACGTCTTTACATAATTGCTTCGTTTTTGCTCTAACCGACTCAAGCGCTTGTATACTTTCACTACTAACAGCCTGTATCACCAAATCCGAATAAATGAAATGTTAGACAGATTTGATTAGATGAATGTTAGCTGTTCTTTTCGTCTATATGCTTGAGGGAAATAATGCAGTTTTCTTCAAGAATGAGACTGCTGTGTATAAATACTATAGTTTAAACAAAGCTCTGGTTTTGCAAAAAGAGCGATACGATCTATTTTGCGTCTGCCTCAGTGGGTGTTATGTAGAGAGCATTTAAAAAAATTTGAGGTTCTGAGGGTTCCCAGCTTATACGTGTTCATCCTACCTACTACATTTGTTACTCACTTTGGATAATAACACAGGAATGAAATATTTAATTATATTTTTTGAATCTATTAATACCTTTTGATCGAGAGATATCAGCCTTTCTTAATAATGAATTTTGCAATACTTAAGCTAAAACGTACCAATTTTTTTTTCAGAATGCGTGTATAATTTTATTATCCCTTTTGAGGTTAGGTCGAAAAAAATTTAGGATCATATTTGAAACATACGATTTTATCAATGTCATAATATCATCAATATCCCTGACCCCAACCTATAGATGAATATGTATATAGGTTGCGTGGACAATTACGAGTATAGATATCAGAATATCATGTTATTTTTATACTGAGGAATAAAAACTGACTAACACAAAGCATTTAAAACTCCTGTCATAATTATTACAGACTCTGGTAAAGTCAAAGTTTTTCAAGCGTAAGAATCAGGATTCAAACCGTATTTGCAAACAAATATTTTTTCTAGACGAATATTTGATACGCTTGCACTTGGGTACTATGCAGTGCAGCAGTTATGCGTGTTTTGATTCGTTAAAAGAAGCATTTTTCGTCGGTGCGCATTGTTATTAAAGTCGACCCGCAAATCAAAGTAACCCCGGTTTACTGTACATAATATAAGATTCTTACTCCTCGAGAAAACCTCTTAAGTGACTACCTGCAGAATTGTTCGCGAATTCACAATGCAGGATAAAGGGGCTTAGGTATTATTTACTAACGACAGACTTCAAAGAGAAAAGATAAGTGGCATATCTGGGATTTCTAGTCTCATTTTTGTCCAACCTATTATGTTGTACAAAATAATTGCTTATTAAGCAGTTACTTCTACATTACACAATTAATTGACCATATTTTACTATTACTGCGCCAATTATGAAAAGTATTATATTTTGTAATGAATGAACAATTGTAATGAACAATTATAATGAACAAACAGAGTAAAATCGTCTGCGTTTGTTTAAAATTGTTGAAGGTTTTATACAATAAATGGCACCATTATACATTTCATATCATTTACTAAGAAATAAATCAAGTATATTTACTTGTAGTTGCTCACGAGCAACTATGCTTGATTTGCGTCGTAATGATTAAAACAACTGTAATCTACTGACATAATATTAAAATATTAAAACAAAAGAAAGTATCTTCGTAGTTCTTTTTACTAAATTCCCACATAACAACTTGTAACGATTATCCAAGTTAAACTTGTGCAGTGACTTTGTACCTACATGTGATGCACTTTGTTGCTATTTTTAATCTGTATCATGCCACGGTTGCCAGTACTTATTACTAAGTTGCGAGAGGACACAATGGATAAACTTTCTGTAGGTAACTTTAACCACGGCAACTATGATTGCCATGTGTGTATACTCTCTAGCTTATAAATTATTCAACAAAACTTTTAATGATACAATATGTGTAAAATATAAGTAACAAACATGGACTATAGGTAGACTATGGACAGTGGGCACGTGGTATAATCCAAATTGTTTTTTTGTCATTTGATGGATCTGTAGCCTTATGATGGTACCGCGTCTAATCGTTTGTCACGTTCTAACAAGTATACAAGTGCGAAAGTGACGCGTAGCACGATAAATAGACAAAATGGGACCAGGGTGCGCCAAAGTATTTATAAAATTGCAACTTAGATTATTGGAACTCCGAAAATTTTTCTTATACAATTTAACTTCGTAATGATCGGTATTTAGAATAATCTTTGTTCATAATCATCATCACATAGAATTATTTATGTTCATAATATTGTTTTTCATACATATTTTTAGTACTAACTTTTATGTTTATATAATTTTTCACTATACTTATTTTATGCTATATATTCTAATGTTATAGGTATTTATTTTTATCTGTACTGGTTTTATGTATGAATTATTTTTGTTTAATTAAATATAAATCGTACTATTACCGTAAACTAGCTACCTGCACAAATCAGGTTGTGGCAGAGTAGGTACTGTACTAAACGCGTTCCCTCTAAACTTTTTTGTCCGAAACGCTTAGGACATAACAGACTTGGTATAAACTATTTTGGCATCAACTTAATGAGACAGAAACATCATTTGGCTTAAATAACAATATTTCGAATATTATTTTGTCCGAAACTATCTTGGCATATCATTAATTACGCCGAGTGCTATAAGACAGAAATTAGATTTGCATTTTTTTTGGGCATGTAGCCACATGTTCGAAACTTGCCTTTTTCGTCAGGCAGAATTGCTGTGAGGGTGAATTTCTGCAGTGAGCGAGCGAAGCGAGCGAACAAAACCTTCCGGACTCGGATAGGTTAGGTTAGAAGACTAAGGCGGGAGCAAAGCTCCCGCCTTAGTCTTCGAGGTTATTTTTTTTTTTAGCAACCTAGAAAGTACTCAGCTCAGTAACACAGTAAGTAACGTATAGAATATTACTACTACCTCGATTATATTGAGAGGTTGTAATTATTCCTTCTCTGTTATGCTAAAACAAACTATGAAGATACTTATTCCGATTTTTATGCACATCCAGATTATGCCTCATCATAAATAGGAGCATCGAAATTATGCTCGAATAATATTCGAACAACTTGAAATCTGCCACAAAGAAATATGCTAAAGTTGAGTATGTCACAACAGTTTCTGAACAAAGCCCATTATGACTACATAGTTTATGTTATTCATAAAAGAATTATACCACAACAGAGTGAACCTAATGGGAAAATGTTTATAAATAAACAATTTATTTCAAATAACTTTATGAGTATAAATTAATCTACTTGACGACTTTAGGAGGATAAAATTTCGAAATAAAAATCGTTATGAACATTGTAGGTAGAAATATAATTTTTAGTAAGAAAAAAAGTATAAGAAAAAGTTTTCGGAGTAATGATGATTATGAGTAAAAAACGGTTTTAGTAAAAATATTCGAAGAAAAAATTGTATAAGTGCCAATATGGACCCATGGGACCATCATAACATTCATAACCCACTTGATACTAAGATTTGGTATTCATAAGTCTGTATTCGTAAAATAAAATAAAAAATAGAAACTCACAAGATACAAGGGTGATTGGAAGACCGATGGAAAGCTTTAAGATGAAGTAAGTATACACCTTTTAAAACCGTTTAAGCCATGATGTCGTTTTTGACGAAGTCTGACTATGTTTTTTAAATATTTTTTTTCCAAAATACCCAAAGTTTCAAATTAACTGGTAATTTTTGTACAAGCTTAGTGATAAACGTACTCTCTTTATTTTATTTCATTAAAGTAACATATATTTAAGCAATCTAACACAACATAAAAAAAAACTGACAACAAAAAAAACTAAAAGGGATTCTTTTGTTCTAACCTATCGCTCTGTCATATGAGGTATTCAGGTATTGGACCTAATAACCTTACTTAATTTGCTGCTATCTGCTTTATTATATTTATTATTTTTTATTTTATTTCTGGGTATTTTGGTTGATTAAAAATGTATTCAAAAAAATATTCAGACTTCGTCAAAGACAACCACGGCTTAAATGGTTCTAAATGTTCTGTACTTACTTCATCTGAAAGCTTAATTAGCATCGGTCTTCCAATCATCCTTGAACCGAGAAGTGACGGCGAAATCTAAATACCGTCCTATACATGACCCAAAAATTGGCGATTTGTTACGGAGATCTACAAAGAAACTCTTCATTTTAACAATTATATATACACCTTTACTTTCGGAAAAAATTCGAATTAAATGAAAACCATCCAAATGATTCCTGTATGATTAGACAACTTTAAGGCGTGTCTTGATTACGTTTTTTATGTAAGACTAGGTTATATTATTTCAAATTAACACGTATTTTAATCATTTGAAACGGTAGCACATGAAAACAATTGTTGTCATTGATTAATTTTTGATATTTGTTTCGTATGAAAAAGTACATTATGTAAAAACTATACATCAAAACTCGAAAAAAAAAGTTTTATGCTTGTACATATTACATAAGTACAGTCAAGGACATAAATATGTATACACTTTTTTATCTTATGGCGTTAGAATAAGGTACAAAAGTGTATACATATTTTTGCCCTTGACTGTACATACCATTACAAAAATTTTATTTTTTATTTTTCAAGAATATTATTGGCGTACTAAGCAATAAATATCTCAAATACTTATATAAATAAATATCTTGGGACATGTTACACAAATCGACCTAGTCCCACGGTAAGCTCAATTAAGGCTTGTGATGTGGGTACATAATAGATAGATACATATAGATACTTACATAGACAGCCATGACCAAGGAACAAATATTTGTGACAAATAAATACACAAATAATGACCTCGCCAGGATTCGAACCCGGAACCTCCAGCTTCGTAGGCAGGGTCACTACCAACTAGGCTACGGAGGCTGACAAAGCAATATTAGCATACACGCACAAAATGGGTTTCACAAACGTGAAAACATTCTAGACTAAAATGTTTCCTTTTAAAAGTTTTTGTTAAGTATAAATTATCATGAACTTTGACAAAAATATCTACATAAATAAGAAATAAAGAAGGTGAAAATAAGGCTATTGTTTTGTAACACGTGGCACCGAAAACATTCCAAAACCGTATTTCATTTAATACCCTCATTATCCTACTTATAATTGAGGAAATAAATGTTCTGTTTTTGTATTCACCGCTCCCTAGATACGCACAGACTAACGTACATTGTTTCTAATATTACATGAAAATTAATAGTACTTATGTGAAAAAATATATATATATTTTTCAAGATAACGCTTGCGGCATGATATTTTAGCTGCTACGGGTAACACTGAGAGCACTAACTTAAAGAGGACTTCCATAAATTATGCTCTACTATGCAAACAAGCCTTGAGTGACTTTGCGCCCATAACGAGACTCTTTATGTAGACTGTTCAACGAAAAACCTGCCATGCGGGTAGCAACATTTTCTAGTGCTATAAATATTCGCAGGCACTATTCAAGTAATTTGATGTTACGATCTAAACTACTCAAAATCGCTTGGTCAGAACAGTATATCCATACTGGGGTATGCTCTTGATTGTTACGGCCTCACATTTAAAACTTACATTGATAAATTAGAATCTCTACAACTAAGATTTTTAAAACTACTAGTACCCAATAAAATTAAAAATAACTGTAAAAACGACTATAGAAAACTTTATAAAATCTGTAAAATTCTCCCAGTTACCTTAAAACATAAATATATTTTGGCAATTAACAACCACGGCAATCACGAGCATAGCCTATGTGGCACTACTCATGAGCATGGTACAAGATCTGTATCCTTGGGTAAATTTAATGTACCTAGAGTCAATAATTACTATGGAGATAGGACTTAAAAAAAAACGCTTACCTTATATTCTAAATAGTATACCTGAAGAGATCCGAACTGAACATAATGTACGAGCATTTAAAAGAAAACTTAAAAAATATTTATTAGATACATTACCTTAAAATTATTATTGTTAGAGCCAAGGTTAATAACTTGTCATTTGCTCAAGATTAGAAATAAATAATGTCATGTTGTATATTAGTGTAAGAATGTTAATAGTGTAAGATTGTCCATGTATATCTTAAGTCTTCCTGTAGACAAACTGTCTCAACAGTTTTACAGGACTTTTGTTAATTTTAGAACTATGTAGTATTCTTAATAAATAATAAATAAAAATAAATAAAAAAAGTAGTTGGAACTACACTGTTCATATCAAAACATCAAGTTACTTGAATAGTGGTGATGAATTGATATGTAACTAAAAATGAACCCTCAAATGTTTGTTTAGCACACATGAAAATTGTTGATCCTCGTGTATACACCTTGTGTACTAGAAGTACATCTATTATAATTATAATCAATAGTTTAATCAATCGAAGTGTCCGTGGTCACGGTAGGTCCAATCAGTGTGAAAAGTGCCTGAATACACTCATTGAAAGTTTCAGGTTAGGTACAATTTTTCGTAGAAAATGCTCCAAACAAGATTTCAAACAAATTTTCAAAACTCAATTCATGTTAATCTTAGCGTATGAGTAATTTAAATATGATTGTTTTTATTGATATATGAGTATTACTAGTAGGTAACTAATAAATATAATATGATAGGAAGTGATGACTAGATCCTGTATTTTTCCAAAAGCTCAAAAGATGTGACGTATATGTACAGTCGACGTCAAAGATATCATTACGGTTTAGGTGCCAAAAATATATTTACACGATCTTAATGTCAAGGCAATAAAGTGATATAGGTGCATCATGATAAGTTAGCAATTGTAGGGTTTGGCTCCATTTATAAAACGATCAAAGGATTCTTATACAATAATCGTCGTAATGCGGATTGAGTGTTGACAGTCGTATTAAAATTGTTGAAAGTGTGTAAATGTGGGTCGTGGGATACAAGTAGGTCACAAGGCGTTCCCGGATACCCGCGACTGCGGGCCGGGCGATCGCGACGGACTGACGTCCACGTTCATTCCTCTTGGGCTTTAACAACTAATCTTTTACTGTCACCATAATTATTATAATACAAATATGACGTTTCGCAGGTAAAGGTACTTTAGGACATTTACATCACATCACGCGAAGCATCACATTAATTTACGTAGGAGCGCCGTTAATACTAGCGTAAGCGCCAATCACTCAACGCAGCAGCCGGTTGAGCATAGATTGAAAATATTGTAAGATAGGTACAGTAAATGAGAATCTAATGTAAATTACACATTGTTTAATAATTGACATTAATATATTTAAATGAAAGCACAAGTTTTGTGAAGTTAACCTCAATCACTAGAACAAGCCGGTTTCTGTATTAAGATCTAGATCATTATTATATCTTACACTAAGCTAGAAATATCGTGCACGGAAAATAAAAAGTACGATCTTACTAATCAAAATAGCATCTTCATACGTCATTACATTTTTGGGGTTGATACAATAAAAAAAAAACTTGTAAATTACTAGTTAATACTACTGATAAATAAAAACCGTCCATAAACCCAAAAGTGGTATAACGTCTCACTTTGCATTGAATAATAAGATGACACGAGTTTTAAAATCTTATTTATATAACTACATCTGCATAGGCTACTTTAAATAAATGTACATTCATATTAATATATATGTATTTACCTACTCTAAAATGGGTTCAGACGCCGAAGGCAAATGACCTACATTGCAGTAATGGTCGCAAGACTAACCTCATTCACTATTTTATTTAATTACAGACAAACTAACGTCAAAAGGCTATGACTTTTAGGGACTGTTTCACCATTCGTGAATAAAATACCTATATCTGTCAGATTAAAGTTAGCTTTCGTTTTCTTTTATATGCCCGGGGAAAATTATAGTGATAATTTATCTCACGAATATTCCTAACCGGGGATTGTGAAACAGGCCGTAATAATTGTGAAGCTAATTTATTATATAAATTCATGCGGGACGACATTAGCTATCAACGATATTGATATATTTGAGAATATCTTCCCCGTGAGCTATACAGTCTTTATTTACTTAATTGACGTCATCCCGTTCCGTTGGTGATGAAAAATGTAGTTTCCTCTACTAGTTAGAACAGGTAAGTAACATGGTACTAATAGTAATATCTGTTGTCGTAATGTTCGTCAGTACGAACGCTTATGATGGTCCCGTTTTATCCATTTATCGCGCTACGCGTCACTTTCATACTTGCGTACTTGTTAGAACGTGACGGCAACGACGAAAAACGATTAGAGGCGGTGCCATCATAAGCCTACTGAATTGCAATATTAATCTGGATTATATAATATTGCATTATATATTCTACACATTTTGTCACTAGCACGTTAAATATTATGTAACCACATAAAAGATACGCAAAAAACACGTAAACCCACCAACCCAAAACTACAATATATAAAATATATACTTAAAAAGATGGTTTTACTTTTAGAATTATATGAAGAGTGTCTCGGTGAAAATAAAAGTTTTAATTGTTTAACGATTTCGGAAGTACGACTTTGCTTACCTAATTGTGAGAAGGTGAAACAGTCATACTAGGTATTATCGAAAGTAAGGCATGTAAGATTCAAATTGGTGCGGAAGGTAGGTGAAATCATTGCGAGACGGCAAGGCACGCATGCGCCTACCACACGCCTGCGCAAGGCCACTTAACCTCAATCCGAGACGTGTTTTTGAATGAAACTTCATTCCCAAGCCGGTGGCCGCGACCACACTTTGCTTTCAGCCGACTTCAGAGCTTAGACGACTTATCCTCGCCGGCCGACTTACTCGACGGAATATGAATACCTACGCCACCTATGATGGATAGCTTTAATGTCTTTGATTGAACTACCATTTTCATGATCGTATCTCTTACAGTGAGTTTATTTCTGATTTCCCATTAGAGTTATCACAATATTACGTCAGAATGGGTCGGTTTTTCACGCATTTAAAGAGAGAGTAAGATTATGCATTATATTTTCACACGATTTTGTTGCATGAACCTGTTATTTTGAAATGAATCGCGATTAAAAAATATATAATTAAGTATAGATATATTAAGTACCTATGTTTTTTATTTGTTTTTTCAAGAATGGGATTCTTTTTAACATTGCTTGTTTTTAGGGCTCCGTGCCAAACAGGTACAAAATAAACTCTCATGGTGCCACTAAGTTCGTCTGTCTGGCGCATTTATTTAACAATGCGAGAACCGCTGTATTTGAAATTTGGAACAATTATGAATAATGCTGAACTCAACAAATTGAAAGTACTTAATATATTTTTACTACATAATTATTAAGTAACTACGCATAGTGCCTTACCAAGTACAAGTATAGGTAGGTGGGATATTTCATTTGAAAGAGTTCAAGTTAAGCATTCCACAAGAACGACAAGAATATTTATTACACTTGATTGTGTACAAAATGACAAGGATTGTAGGTGCACTCAAATAAAAAGTAAATTGTTTCACGCAATAAGAAATTATCGCATCGTAAACTATCTCACACATTCTTTAAATTTCGCATATTATGTAGTCTCTTAATTCGCTGATAGAATTCGATCTTGATGCTGATTTACTTTTTGTGGTTATGTCTAATAATAAATATCATTACAGAACCGACTTCAAAAAAGGAGGGGATTCTCGAAATTGGACTGCATGTTTTTTTGTTTGTTTTTGTTATGATGTCTGATGCTTACCGATTTGTCCCATTTTAATTTAAGCCAGTTCTGACAATAGCATCCATGAAAAAAACATGGGTCTATAAGTCTTAAATTTGTCATTAAGCATGTGCAGGACAAAAGGACGAATAACTCAACATCAACATCACGGTAACCGATTTCGATAATTATTTTTTCCCATTTCTCGACTTTAAAACAAGCCAAGATGGTCCCGTTGGCACCAAGTCGATTATGATTATAATGGGATCTTGGAGAAATCGGTTGAAGTCGGTTTACGAATTTGATGTTTGATTATTCTCTTTATTGTACTCCCACATTGGCGTAACAAAATGTTACATAAGATCATTTTTCTCTTTCACATTCTAGTATTCTTTAACATTGTCCGTGTTATACTTTGTTTTATAACGTTATAAAACAGAGCTTACATCAGGGAAGGTGTAATTTGTGTAGAGACCTAACCACAATTTTATTTAATCTCCGACTATTAATAGCAACAACAACTTTATTGCGCAAAAGTTCCTAGATTGTTATTACACGATGATATGATTATTAAAAAAATAAGACCAAATATAGAGAAGTAGTCCACTTATCCAGTTGCAATTGAAAGAATCTTCCGTTATAGTTACACTAAAATGGTAACACGATTATTTTTAGTTACTCCCATATACTATCACAGAAATACGTAAATTCTTAAAAAATATAATTATATTATAAGATCTTTGAACAAGCATTTGAATTTCCTTTTTGATACGGACCCGTTAATAACACCATTACGAGTATTTTAGTATAACGGATTTTTATTTAATTCATAATTTCATTATTGTGATGGTGGTCCAGAGGTTCAGACGTTAAACTTTCACTCCGAAGGTCGTGAATTCAAATCCTGGCTCGTACCAATGAGTTTTTTCGGAAATCGGTACAAAATATCAGTTGATATATTAGCTCTCGGTGAAGGAAAACACCGTGAGGAATCCTGCATTTATCCGCCAAGAAATTCATAGGTGTGCCTATATGAAGTTCCCAACCCACTTTGGGCCAGCGTGGGGACTATATCGCGACCCCTCTCATAATAATATGAAAGGAGGGCTGTACCAAGCAGTAGTATATTAGAATAGAATAGAATAGAATATGCTTTTTATTCAGGAACTTAGTACAAAACAGGACTTTTAACTAAGAAAATAACAATAAAATAATTCCTGAAAAGGCTTCCACTCAGCTTGTGTCAAGTTATCTTTATATATTGACGTTATAGGTTGACTACAATATTATTATTATATTATTCTATTTTACAATGCGAAAAACAATTAAAACAATTTAAACAAAAGATAAAGTCACCATTTTTAGTGTTGCGTGGTCCCCAAAGGGTGAAATGGGACCTTATTAGTTATTACTAAGGCTCTGCCGTCTGTCCGTCGGTCTGTCAGTAGGCTGTACCTCGTGAACCTTGATAGACAGTTGGCACAGACGCTATAAATACCTACATATGTCAGGTGCCGCTATTACAATAAATACTAACAAGTAGGATTAAATAGATATTTAGAATTCTAATACAACAAACGTCATTTTCTACGATAAATTGATTTAGTGTTTTACTTATTTAAATACTTTTCTTGAAGTACGATGATGGTTAGATGCCATATTAACCCTTTATAAGGCAGAGATGATTTGAAAACCACTTATAGCACTTGAAATAAGTGTTCTATTTTCAATGAGTAAGACTGATATTCCATTGACGTTATTGAAATGTCAGCCTTATATGTCAGCCTTATAACGAATAATATCACATATAATAACGTGCATAACTTTATTTGAACCACGATTTCACGCGAAAAGTAGACAGTTACTATGCAATATCAATAAAAGTATAAATTCATAACTGATATGTGTTAAAGTTTCAAGTTTCCACCCAACCTGTTACCTGTCATCACCCCTTTTTCCATAGGCATTCTCGTTTCAGGCATGTAAAACACCACCTACATGTTTACGAAGTGTCACACTCGATGGCTATCATCATGTGCCGTAATTCATTTAAATAAATAATACGCTTGACTGCTCGCATTGGAAATTATTAAGTGGAAGTAGGTATGACGTCATTCTTATTTACCCCACTATGTATACATATATATGGCATGTCAAAAGGCATATTGACACCCAGGCGCCTTATTATACCTACACCTACAGCTACGCCCACCAAAAATGATTAAGGCTGAAAGTGAAAAGTATTTGTACAGGTAGAGACATTTAACAAAGAGGTCAGCAGATGATTATGGACTGAGTCATATGCTTATACACAGAAAAATATTGCATCATGGTCCATAATAATAAGTTGCTGCGTTGTGAGGTCAATGCACGCGGCATCAGTACTTAAATAAATCGCATTCTGAAGTCTAGACAGGCCGACTAGTGTTATTACCACATACATAATATATTTACCATCTACTGTCCAAGTACATCCGTATTTGATAAAACCATGTAGTGCGTATGTATGCCGTTTTATACCTTCGTTGAAATCATTCGGTGAAATCATAAGGTAACCTACCACCCTTTAGGTTATAGTAAGTATAAAATAAAAGTTGTTTGGTCGACTAAAATACGTTTCTACGTATTACCGAAAATTGTCACTAATCGCATATTTGTAACATTCTAACGTTTCTAATTCAGGAGCAATATCTCATTAGTTTATTATAATCATTATCAATCTACAAAAGTCCACTTCTGGATATACACCTCTGTCTCTCTTCTGGATTGTCAGTAAGCGAATTTTGGAGTACCTACCCAACTACTCCGTTTACGTATTATATGTATAGCAACCAGTACTTCTCGTACTACCCTAAATATATCCTGCGCCCTAATTACAGTCTACGAAATTAGAATTTGGTAGGTAACGTTGGTTTGGCAACTGCTTATGGGAAAGTTAGTTAGGAAATGAAGTTGGCCAAAACGGTAGTACGTGAATAGTATTACTGACCAGGAATGGAAAAGGCCTTTTTAACCGACTTCAAAAAAGGAGGAGGTTCTCAATTCGACTGATTTTTTTTTTGTTGCATGTTTGTTACCCGATATCTCCGAGAATAGTGAACCGATTATAAAATTTATTTTTGTAATCGAACGTGTATTACCCCGAAATGGTCCCGTTGGCACTAAGTTGCGGTCTGATGATGGTACCTTGGAGAAATCGAGGGATCTCTTCAATTGTTATAGGTACATGTATGGCGCTTTTGGTAATTTTCATTCATTTACAACAATTTGCATTTAGAAAGTAGGATTTGAGGGAAACCAATCTCTCTCAACCTAGCCTTATCCCATCATTTGAGGTCGGCTCTCCTAGTCTTTCTTCGCCAGGACACTCTGTCCCGGGTTGTCTCAGATGTTACATTTGCATCTTTCATGTCCTTATTTATCGTAGCTATCCATGTTTGAAGAGGTCTACCTCTTCCTCTTTTAGGCGCTGGAAACATTTCGAGTACTTGTCGGGTCATGTGTTCGGGTGGACGACGCATTACATGCCCATACCATCTATTTGAGGGAAACCAATGATGGAAACAAATCGGGAATCTTGGAAAAACCGGTTGAAGTCGGTTTTTTAAATTTTTTATTTGTTGCAGGCTGAATATTGTTTAAACGAACGACCTCGAGCGCGTTTTATTTAATATGAAGCCTGATGCAAAAAGTATTTTCAGTCGTATCAAGTACAGTGCTTTTCTCAAAAATGCAGAGATTAAAATACAATTGTTTTGGTAATCAATTATTATTACAAATTAATTAAATTTTTAACTGTTTCTCTTCTAATCATCTCATGAAAAAACTCATGTCGTAATGTTTCAACTCATACCTACATATAATGTCGCCAGTATTGGCTATATAAAGCCCATATATAAAACAGCTTTAAGTATTTTATCACTGTATTGCCCATGTGAAATCATAACATTTTCGAGTCTGTCTGAAGAGATGAAATATAATTAAACTGTATGAAACTCGTGCATCATTAAGCTAATAGGTTTCAAGTTAAATAACATCATTAAAAGGGATAATAAATACGGATTAAAAACTATTATTGCGTAATTTGTATTAAACGTAAAAGCTAAAAATAAATCTACTTAAGCTATTTAAATTAAAAAAAACGTACATAGTTAATGTCTGGAAGTCCTCGCTATCAGCATTGCTACATAGCGAACCGTCAGCATAGATCTTCGTTACAATGCCACAAGGGTCAATTTTAGAAGTGGACTAGGTTAGATAGAATTTATTTATCCATATACATTCTACATGCTTTTAAATTAAATCGCTTAAAAGAAACAAATGCAGATACATGAAAATAGAACATGTTTAAATCCAAAATTATGCAAATCATTGAACTAAATGAAATATTTAAACAATAAAATTACTAGTCATCGTCACCATATAAGCCGAAAAACGTCCACGCACACATCACATCATCAGCCTATCTTAGTCCACTGCTGGACGTAGGCCTCTCCTGTTAACTATACGCATAGTTTCTCTTATAAGCATAGACGCATTAAATAGGAGGTAAATGCCCATAATTCCCACGCTGGGCAAGCAGATTATCCACTATGCCGATCATCAATCTTCTATTTAAAAATGGTCAGTGGCACTTTAATCCCTTAGTCGACTCTTACAACACCCGCGGGAAGAGTTGGGGTGGTGGCAATTAATTAATTTTTACTGCCACCGGCATCCTTTGGAAATTGTTAATGTAGTAATTACTAATAAAAAAAAATATTTACATAATAAAATTTTATTATAAATATTACAGTTGTATGCTTTGAATAGTTTTACATTTTTAAATGAAACTTTAAACTGAAATAATCGAGGGGAACAGAAATTAAATAATTTATTTATTCATAGAATTCGTTAAGTTAAGCAATTTTGTATGTTGATATTACGTTTCAAAAACTTAAGGAATCACAGTTCATCTTGTACTA
This sequence comes from Thaumatotibia leucotreta, assembly GCA_025490895.1. Classification (NCBI taxonomy): domain Eukaryota; kingdom Metazoa; phylum Arthropoda; class Insecta; order Lepidoptera; family Tortricidae; genus Thaumatotibia; species Thaumatotibia leucotreta. The sequence goes on from JALPQI010006544.1 coordinate 67,534, forward strand.
AGTCACAACGGCTTACCGCCAACTATACAAGTTTGCAAAATAGTTGTACGTAAGAGTAGGATTGCGCTGGAAACTAGGACAGACCCGCGATGGGGTAAGCTGCCAAATTGTCAAAGCTGACAAGTTACACTTGTTTTATAGGACTGATAAAACCGAGCCTAGCTGGAATCTAGCCGGCTATTACGGTACTTAATGGATTCATATAACTTGCTAACTAAATATCGAACATTTTCACATTGTCCTTTTATTCATAAACCTGATTCGATTACCTGCCTTACCTTTAATTTCTAACAAATCTATTTTCAATTCAAACAAAACACTGTAGGTAATATGAATTTGTAGGTACTGTATTACCACTTTGTGTCTTTAAACATTTGAGATAAGATAATACTACTATTCCAGTTTACTTTTGTTTAATTGAATTTTTTGCAGATCCTGTATTTTGTAGCCACTATTGGGACAGTGCGCAACAACAGCGGCACGTGAACGTGGCAATAATATGGCATAGTTGTCAAAGGAGAAATAAGAATCCAAATATAATAATAGGTATAATAAATCTAAAATTTTACGTTAATAGACAATTCTGTACGGTATTTGTATATTTTTCAATAACAATTGTTGTTTTGAATTAGATATTGTATCACCCTTCTTGTCACCAAAACGGGGTTGCGTACCAACACCCACAAAATCATTTATCAAATGGAGACGCAAAAGAAAAGCAATTGGTGTTAACTGGGCATGTACTTAAGGTTCAAGAAATCCAACGAAGTGACATGATCTGAGCTGTTCTCAAAAAGTTTGTGCATTAGCATGGCGTAACAACCGTGACCGTAAGCAGATTTTTATGTTTCGATGTCGTCTATAACAAGGATTCATCAGGTTTGTAACAAAGTCTTAGTCATAAGTCTTCAATTTAATATCAAATTAGTAAATTACTCTTGGCGGGTATTATTTTAAGGTACATACGATGGCGTCGATGACTTTTTTTTCTTTTCTTCTTACGTCGAATATCCACTTAGTTCTTTGTTTGCCTTTCCATCATGCTGTTGGGAATCGGTAAAATTTACAGTCCAAAATATTCTTTGTGTTATTAATGTTATATTATCCAGGAAAGGAAAAACGAGGAAAGGGAAATTTTTAACAGCATAATACTGAGGCTCAAACTGCTCAAAGTAGCAGAGTTATTTATGAATTACGAGTAAATAAGAAAAGTAATTTATTGTGAAAATTATCGCAAAAAATGCACTTTTCATTTTTTTGTACTTGCCAAGTATAATTAAAGATTTTTTTTCCCATTTGATGACTTATTGCATACATAATAATTATGTATTCTGTAGCACTAGTTTACAAGACTGTTAGTTTAACTGTCTTCTGACATGAAACATTTGTTTCATACACCTTTTTATTTACTTTTTGATACGATACTATTTAATAAGATGTATTATTACGAGTACCTATACTGTTTTGAAAAAATAAGTCCACCTGAGTTTCTCACTGGTTCTTCTCAGGAACGGTGTAGGGTTAGAACCAGTAGCAGATTTTTTTTCTCTCTTGATTATGTCAGACGATTTGAAAATGCTTATTAATAAGCTTACTTGAATAAAGAATAGTTAGACTTTGGCTTTGACTTTGATGTCTTTCAATTAGGTGTGAAGAGACTAAGACAACACAGTAACAAAATCGTTTCCTAAAATGCGTTTATCGTTGCGTAACGGTCAAAGACGGTTTTAAAAAGATTACGTTTTCTCTTAAAATAGACGGAACCGGCAAACTTCACACGACATCTTTAAGTGCAGTTTTGGTCAGAAATCCGCTGTTAAAATTTTTCCCTTCCCTCATGGGTACATTGTATACAATCAACGACATCCACATTTTTCTTTTTTATCGCCAAAATCAACAGTTACGTGAAAATTGTGTACAAAGCCATACGTTATTATGAAATGATACAATGCCATACTTATATTAGAAAAAATTCAAGGTTCAAAATAAGCATATAGTTAAAAACATATAACAAGGTTTTTTTTAATTTTCAAATCACTAATCTTGCGAGTCTTCTTCAAAAATTCGAGTCTCTGTAACATTGTAAAGTAATGCAATTTTGGACTACATGACAGTACCTAATCCTTAAAACTGAGTCAAGTCTTAGAATGAAGGACTCAACGACTCTAGTTTTTACGAACACTAGTTGCAAATACCGAAAAGTGAGTCCCTCTAGTATTGTTGAAAGGGAACATTTTGCATATTAGGCCTTTTAAATCATTTACAGAGGCTTAAGGAATTATGAAGAATATTGTCTTGGCTTATTACTAAGGTTAGAGTTATTTTGTAAATATGCTTAGCGTTAGTTATGTAACAAACTGTAGTAATCAGACAAGGAGATAGCATGTCAGAAACTGTAGCCATTTCCCCTTCCCCAAGCACCTGCGACTGAAAGGTGAAAGCTTTCAAACGTTTGCCACTCCGTTAACTCTGGCGTTGTAAGAAATACCTCCTCTAGTATAGTTAAACATGCAGCGTAATATTACGAATAGTGGAACAAATATTATTAAGTTCGGGACCTAGTTACTTACTAATATGATGAAGATTGAGTTATTTAAATGATTGCACAATTTATTGTACTCCACATGACACTAGCATGCACTATGCAGTTAACTGCACCCAGGGTTTGAAAAAAATTGATTCAAAATTCGAGTTTAAGAAACTCTCAATACTAAATACCTACATATTTTATATGAAAACTCAAAAACGGCTACACTGCTCAGCATTATAATAACTTTTGATGAAAGTATTAATACATCTTTAAAAGTTGTAAACGTTGAGAGGGCACAGTGTTTCAAAAGCGACTTTCAGAGAAATTATTTTCGAAAAAATCCTTTGTTAAGAAAGTTGCTTAGAGGCCGTCGAGTTATTTGAGACCCATCGATGGATATGTAACTTGATATTTGGATTGAATGGATATTTAGACACGAGTTGTCAAACGCTGTCAAACGTATGGTTTTGTATTGATTTTGCACGTAAATGATAATTTTGGAGATAAAAAAAAGAAACATGTATAATCAGAATCAGAATCAGAATCAAAAAATGGTTTATTTCTTAGTTGAGAAATAACAATTATGTCCCTGCTCCCTTTCGAGTATCAGGGGTGTCCGCTTGCTTAAGTCTAAGTGAGATCAGTGCAAGTGTGGTATGTTTGATTTATGTTAGTTGCTTTATATAAAGACAACTATCATGTATTGATTAATATTGTGTCCTTACAAACTAATTAAAACCTAACTTATAATCTATGTGGCCTAGGCACTGTAGCTCTTTTGCTGAGCTGCCGCCTACGGTCTTTATTATTTACAATGTATGGAATGTCTCCTATTCTATGGTTAGTCAGCAGTGGATTGAATTGACCATAGCCGAGATAGGCGTCTCCAGGGGTGTCAAGATCCGCGATATTCAACTGCTGCAGTCTCTCCAGCATGTCTTGGTGCAAATCGTGGGCACGGATGTGCCACGGATCCCAGTCTAAAGTATCCCACAACATTTTCGTAGGTATTCGACGTGGGAACTGTGCTGCTGATTTTAGAGCCATGCGGTACTGTCTCTCTATTCTAAGCAAATTAGTTTTACTGTACGAGGCAGGAGTTGTACAGTACCGTAGTCAAGTACCGGTAACAGACATGCTTGAATTATGGCTAGTTTCACTTGGATGTCCGTTTTTGCGTAGTAGCCAATGATTGGGCTGAGGGCTCCTCGTACACGCTTTGCCTTGGTCGTTACTAAATTCGTGTGTGGTCCCATCGTCATTGTCTTATCAAAAATAACGCCGAGGTACTTTGTTTCCTTTTTATACGGCAGAATCTGGTCTTTTAGTTTAACCGTCGGCTTGTATCCCCTTTTTTTGGTAAACATGATGTACTCGGTCTTTTCAACGTTGCACTTTAGTCCCCAACGCTGATAGTAGTTGATTACAGTCTCCGCTGCCCATTCTGCTCTAGTTGTGGCCTGGTTTGGACGGGCTGCCCGGTTCAGCACACAGAGATCGTCTGCATACTGTGACAACTTGACACCTTGTAGTCTGTCCTGTCCCATATGTCGTGGACATACAAGTTGAATATGACGGGCCCGAGTATAGAACCTTGCGGGACACCGTGTGGGACATGGATATCTTCTCCTATAGTGGTGCGGAACTTACCTCGCACTACTCTATCTGTCAAATAGTTTTCAATTATTTTTTATTAAATTATTTTCAACATTTTTTGTTTGTAACTTCTTGATGAGACCGCGGTGGTTTATCGAATCGAAAGCCTTGCTCAAGTCAGTGGATATCATCGCTACAAACATGTATAATGTACTCGTAGATCTGAACAGCGGATTACAGACGAAATCTGAAGTATGAATGTCGTATGAAGTTTGCCGGATTCCGTCTATTTCAAAGGATATAATTAAACGTAAGTTTACGCGATTGAGTCCCGTTTATTCCTTTTTGGCTATCAAATATGTATAAGAATCTGGTAACAAAAAAGAAAACATAAACTTTCTGGGAAATTATTATCTCAAACGTTTAAAAACATAAAGTGGTAATAAAATACTGTTTTGTTTGAATTGAAAAAAGATTGTTAGAAATTATAAGTAAAGGTAGGTAATTTACATACAGTGTACATACACAATGATTCTTAATGCGTGAACAGGAGTAGAAAAATATGAACATTTAGCCCAAATAAAAACTTATCAGCGATTTGACCTATCCGGTGCATGCGACAATAAACTCCAAATACAAAAATTGACAATTACTGCCAATATTGGAAAAAAAGAATCGTATCCAATATTGTAAAACCACATGAACTTGTTACCAACCAGTATGAACCTTTCTTCATTTGCACTTTATTCTTATTCTCAACATGGGCTAATCCCAAATGGACTGAAGCTCATAAAGACCGATATTATGCAGAAGGCTCTTTTCCCAAAATATGTAGGTGCCCTAATTTTTTAATGCGGAAAAATATCAGAACACTCGATTCCCATAATGATTAATTCACAAAACAGCTTCTTGCCAAAATACCCCCAAATTCTTCATTATTTTGTATTTGTCATATGCTGCAGTTACTAGACGTATATCGCTAAGGCAATAAAGGCATGTTCAGATATTTTTGAATTGCCCCTACAACTACAGTTGCCATCAGATATATCGTAGCGTCTGAGATATAGCGTCATCTCAGATATAGCGAACGCGCCTTATTGTCATAACGATAACGACGTGTTCAGATATTTTTGAACGCTCCGGACGCTGCGTTAAACTGTACACTAAAAACATTTCTACCCTACTTTTTATTTTACAGTTTTGTCTATCTCGATTGTCTTCGGCTTGCTAGATTTATTAGGTGGCAAGTTATGCTTACACAAGGTTTTATTATATTAAAACAAGACAATCGAGGAATTTGGTGTATTTGGCGAAAAAAAACGTATCGTGACATTGGGTGCTCTGTGATACTCAGAGTGATCTGTGAGTAAGAGTACTTTGGGGAAAAGAGCCTTCTAGTACCGGCCTATGAGCTACAGTCCATTCGGGATTGAGAAAATCGCATGCAAAATGTAAAACGGACTACTGGTAACAAGTTCATTCGGGTTTCATTCGTTAAGAGATTAGTATTTTTTTTTCAATATTGGTAGTAATTGACAATTGGTGTATTTTGAGTTTATAAAGTCGCATGCACCGGATAGGGTCATCCCTACAGTTTAATAAAGTTAAAGCAGTCTAGTACCACCGCTGTGGCGCACACGGAACTCATGTCTAG
>JALPQI010006545.1:0-56714 GCA_025490895.1 Thaumatotibia leucotreta
CTATTACGTAATCTTACTTTTTTCCTGAGTATTGCTCGTACCAGTGATAATTCTAGTTTTTTCACAAATATAATTCTTTTTTCATTCAAATCGCTTTCTTTCAAGCAACACAAAATCAACACGTTACGAGATTGAGTCATCAAAATAAGGGATCTTATCTTCGCCATACTTACTAATCTTCTTATCTGTAATACTCGCTTGATGGAAAAAGCACCCGTATTCAAAATGAAAGAAAGGTGACAATTCCATAAATTGCTTACTTGAGATCCGTGGTTAAGTATAACTACAATATTATTAATCGTAATCTTGCAAACAAACAATTAAGCAACGTTGCATCTTTTGTGCCCCTCTTTTATCCTTGTTATCCGTTCTAAGTACCCATTAGAAACGTTCTTTTAGTAGGCGATTTATTTAAGCATAGCCAAAACACATTGACGCTCAAAACCCTTTTTATACAGAAACACAAAAGGGTTGACTGTCTGGAAAACAGGGCGATGTTTAGAAAAATGCGCGCAAAATTAAAAAGACCCGTCGTAAATATTTGTTCTTTAGTGATGATGATTTCTACCTATGTGTTTAAATCTGTATACATCTTTCTATTGTCATACAGGGTGATGTTTTATTCATAAGCCTAATTTTAGCTTAGCATAATTAAAAAATTAGCCATTAATTAGCCGTGTGGTGACGGCAGTAAGAATACATTTGTCACCACCCCAACTCCTCCTGCGGGTGTCGTAAGAGTCGACTAAGGGATTGAAGTGTCACTGACCACTATTTGATAAAAGATTGATGATGGGTAGCAGCGTCATCATAGTGGACACATTACTGCGATTGCCAATCCGCTTGCCCAGCGTGGCGATTATGGGCATTTACCTCCTAATGCGTTTATACGCATAGTTAATAGGAGAGGCCTATGTCCAGCAGTGGACTATCATAGGCTGACGATGATGATGATTATTAAAAAAATATGATGTTCCATACGTTTCCGCCTACTAGTATCTCAGGGTTTGTATGGAACATTAGATTATATTTTCTCAAATTGGATGTCGGTCCCACAGTAAAAGTTCATCAATATATGACATGTATAATAGATAAATACATAAAAATATTTAAATATATAGACAGCCAACTTTCAACTGATCACGAATCTTCGCCTAAGTAAATTTAAGTATCCTAGGCGAAGATACGAGACTCCGCGGTATAATAGATACAGATGTAGTGAGAAATGACTTGCCTTCGGAAACGTTCGTCAACGTCATGCTGTTTCAGTCTATCTCTTTGAGACTGCCAGTAATAGCTGTCATGCTACTTCAGTCAGACTCGGTGACACTGCCTGAAACAGCATGTGTTTACGAACGTTTCCGAAGGCAAGTAATTTCTCACTACACCTGTAAAATAATAGATAAAAAATACATTCAAAAGAAGATACTAACATGTATTATTATATAAAGTGCCTGTTCCCTTTATTTTGGTAATCAATGGAACTGGCTGGCTCCGGTTCACGCTCTAATTACCGGGTTGGCATAATTAACTGCACATCACTGGTAGTTATTTAAGATACACATGCCGCAGTGCATTGATAATTATATTGAATTAATATCTGGTCAGTAAATTGTTTTCGACATGAATTTTAGTGAGTTCAATATAAATCCTGAGTTTGATACGTCCGTACAAATGTAAGCCACAAAGTTTCGACTTAATTTCAGATGTTTTTTTATGGACTGAAAAAGAAAAACAAGGGGTATGTAAAATAAAAATAAAATAAATCTTGAGACATGTTACCAAATCGACCTCCCACAGTAAGCTCAACTAAAGGCTTGTGATGTGGGTACCAAGCGACGATATAATTATACCTATACTCGGGAAACGAAAGGTTACAGGCCAAGTAGATAGAAATACGCGGCCTGTAACCTTGTTTCTCGCCGAGATTTGTATAGTGCTTTTCTCAAACTTGCAATGAAATAAAAAAACGAAAGTGATTTTGACAGTACACAAACAAATATAAGTCAAAGAACGAAACGAATCTACAAAATAATATAAAAAATCAACTTATACGTCAAATATTTTTTAAACCGTTTGAGATAATCTTTTACTCGGTGATATTGACATTAGTTTTTTTTTTACGGTGAAATGCCAACATGTTCTGTCACTTAAGTCACTTTACAAGTTACTTCCGGTATTTAACTTTTTAAAGCAGGTTCCTTCCAGTACTTTGCAGTCCTAAGACTGCAAAGTAGTTATGAAATGCCTTTACATATCAAGTTCAATCATCGAACCAGCAAGATGGTACTTCCGGGTTTAATTTGACATATGTAATGCCAACATTTCATTGCAAGATTGAGAAAAAGATATTTACTTAAATAGATAGACAGCCATGACCAAGGAACAATTATAAATAAAGACACAAATAATGCATTCGCCGGGACTCGAACCCGGAACCTCCAGGTTCGTAGGTAGGGCAACTAGGCTACGAAGGCGGGCTGAGATGGTTAAAATATCGGACATTATAAAAGGGTAACGAAATGGAAAGTGTTTTAAAACGTTGCAGCGGCAAGGAATGAATTCTTCATCAAATGGTTGGCATTGTCAGGGGGGAACAATTTATGTTGTCGTAAAGAATAATCTGCTCTCCGAGTAGGGCTTCTAATTCGAATAAACGTAAATTGCGAATATTCGGTCCATTTCAGTATTCGAATCGCTTTGAGGTATTCTAATATTCGAATATTTTTATGACACTACAGCAATAATTACAAAATATTCATACGAAATATGCATGCTATTACATTATTGTATTTAAAAAGTATTTATGTATTATAAATATTGGATGTCATATTATACCAAAGAAAAAACGACCAAGATCACCAACGTCCGAGGTGGGGACCCCACGGATCTTGGTCGTTTTTCTTTGGTATTATGACATCCAATATTCATAATTTATATAGTTTAAGTAGTGTGACTACTGGGAAAAATGAAAAGCACAAATCAAAATATTTAGTTAATATATAATTTGATTTATGTTTTCTCAATACGTTCTATTTATGGATTGTTTACGAATTTTCATGAAATTTTGGTATATCCAAGTAAAACAAGGTTTCCCTAAATGAACCAAGCGAGCCGTTAGGATTATGTATTAGGTTAGGATATATTTGCAACGTATTTTTGTTGATTACTGCTCGATAACATGTCTTATTGCAAAATATTTGACGTACTTTTATACGATTTGACACGATTTATTTTTTTAAGTTATTCGAATATTACTAAATGAAAAACCGAATATTGAAATGCCTAATATTTTCGAATATTTGGAAGCCCTACCGCCAAGCCTTCGTTAAGCACCTTGTGATATTCTGGCTTATGAAGTGAAGGAAAATAAATTGAATAATTTGTGTTTTTTTGGAAAGATGAAGGGAAAACTTTGGCTATCCAGCGAAATGTAGTAATTCGGTGACAAATATATAAATAAATACTCTCCTAAAATAAAATCCGTCACTACTCTTGGTAGACTTGTGTGTGTGTATACTGTATACTGATACACTAAAAGAGATACCTGGGTCAATGAACTTTTTTCGAGCGGTTTGTAAATTGCCTTTTCACAAAAAATCCCAATAGGAACGTATTTTCTACTCGAAAAATAATTCATCAACTTAACAGGCTAAAAAAGTAATTGGTACACCTACGAGCTTTATTTTAAGTAAAGTAGAGGCATCGTAAGAAGTCGTTTTTGACGTTTGTTTGCACATGAAGTTCTGTAAATGTTGACAGTTTGTATAATGGAGCAAATGTCAAACTTCATTGTTGCCTGTACGGAATAGTGATGTTACTGCTGTTGCTGCAATTTACCGATACGTCAATCAAAATAAATAAGTAAACCTTTTTTTATAGAGGTACGAATAATTGCTATAATAGTAGGTACGCACATATCGTCGATTGTAATATGAATTAATGTAACCACCAAAATGACGAAATTGAGTTAAGTATACCGTTCGACTGCAAATTTCCTGCTCTATCGAACGGTGTATATAAAATATTGATATCTAGAAAAAAATGTCGAATACGTTAACAAAAACTTTGCCATTTTATTAGGTTTCTACGTTTTTTGATAACGTATGTAAAGGTTTCCAAAAATCATAGACAATATTTTAACGTAAGTACGAATTTGTAAGTACAAAACATGTTTTCCTAATGTACTCACCATATTTTTATAAACGTCACTGCTGTAAGCGCCGTCTGCATTGTATGGCTCATAAGCAATTCGGTTTCAATTTGTGAGTTACACTAAATTCCGAAATCCACTTTTGATGATTTTCATTGATTTGTTAACGTATCTCCAAATTTTTAGGGATCTCCTTTTACTAGCTGGTGAACGTCTCAGGAGCGTCAATTCTCATGTGGCTTTGGCTTTGATGCAGAGGTGTTTCGCAGTGCCAAAGGTGGTGTACTTACTGCGTACTGCTCCGGTTTGGTTGTTCCCGGATTGTATTGACTCTTTCGACGCCGCTATTAAGTCTTCTGTAGAGTCCATTGTAAATGTGGCTTTGGACATTAATCAATGGACGCAAGCTTCATTACCAGTCCGGCATGGCGGCGTCGGGGTGAGGCGGGTGAGGGATGTCAGTTTGCCGGCTTTCTTGGCGTCAGCGCACGGGGTGGCTCCTTTAGTTGCTGATATTTTGTCTATAAATGGCGACGGAGTCAGCATACCGTATGTGGCTGACGCCATGGGGGCATGGGCGTCCCTTAATCCGGGAGCTACTGTACCGGAGAACCCCAGGCTACAGCGCGCATGGGACGACGTGACGTGCAAGGCCACTCTCGACCGGCTTGTAGAGAGTTCTAGTGGCGTAGATCGTGCTAGATTGTTGGCAGTATCGCGGCCTGAAGCTGGGGCGTGGTTACACGCGCTACCTTCGCCTCAGTTAGGAACATTGCTCGATGGTGACTCCCTACGTGTGTCCGTTGCGCTACGCCTGGGCTGCGATGTATGTGAACCACATGTATGCATCTGCGGTTCCATGGTGGGTGCTGACGGGCACCACGCCTTGAGTTGCCGTCGTTGTTCCGGGAGGCACCCGCGTCACCACGCCCTTAATGATACCATCCATAGGGCTCTCAGGTCGGCTGGCGTTCCATCTGTGCTCGAACCACAGGGTCTTAGCCGGTCGGACGGCAAGCGGCCCGATGGTCTGACGTTGGTGCCATGGGAGAGGGGGCGGTGTTTGGTGTGGGACGCTACATGTGTCAGCACTTTCGCGGCCTCCCACCTCATTCGCACTACGCGCGCAGCTGGAGCGGCAGCCGAATTTCAGGCGGAGGTGAAGCGCCGGAAGTATGCTCACTTAGAGCCGGGGTACATTTTCGTCCCTATGGCAGTGGAAACGGCGGGCTGTTGGGGGGCGGAGGCTATGGCGTTTATACGCGAAATTGGACGTCGACTCAGGCAGAATGGGGAAGACCCTCGCTCCGAGTCGTTTCTGGTGCAAAAGCTCTCTATTGTTATACAACGCGGCAACGCTGCTAGCGTTATGGGCACTTTTGCACCAGGAATGACACGAGGGGTAGGGGGAAACGATTGAAATGTATTTTTATTTTTTATTTAATTGTGTGTTTAAAATTCAGTATAATATTAAAATCCATAAATATACTTAAAAAAAAAAATTATAAAATCACGTATAATTTTATTTTTCGTAGAATAATAATTTATATACCACTACGTTATTTATCACCTAGATGTGCTCTGGTTTTAATAAATGGTTTTAGTGAGTTTATATACTGTATATACGGCATTTCTCTATTTGGCATATCTACATTGCACTCTGAGCTAGCAGCACGCAAGTTTGCCAACGTGGGTTGGGAGTGGATCGCTGCAGGCTGGCAAACTCGCGCACAAGCTCATGGTAGTCATGGTCTCAACCACTGTCAGTTCTGCATTGACATTACTACCAAGTGAAACTACGTATATTGTATATCCGACTCCGATACTATTTGACCTGGCATTACATTTGGACATAGATTACCTACTGCTATTAATTGTTGACCCTTGATTTTTAATTTTGTTTATGCTTCTGATTGGATATAGTTACTTTATCTCGCTAACAGAGGTTGTGGTTGCTATGAATTTTGCTTATAGAGGTCACGTCCTATCCGTCCTATAAAACATCTTACCTAAATGCGACTTTACGTCATTATGACGTCACTGGCTCCAAAGTTTCGCTGCCTACTAATGATTCTAAGTAAGATTACCAAACACTTTTTTAATTCGGATTGCCTAACACTTTTTTAATTAAACTTTTTCAATGGTAAGTACCAGATCTAACGCCCTTTCGCACTTGACTGAAAATTTTACGACGGTAAAATCGAGCGTTTCTCAACACTATTGTGAGCTGTCAAAAACGACTTCTTACGATGCCGCTATTTTAGATATTTGTTACTCAGTGAGTTTTGGTATACCGTGTAATGACGGCAGTAAGAATACATTTGTCACCACCCCAACTCTTCCCGCGGGAGTCTTAAGAGTCGACTAAGGGATTGAAGTGTCACTGACCATTCTTTGATTTGATTGATGATTGGCATTGATGATGGGATCAGCAGCGTCATCATAGTGGACACATTACTGCGATCGCCCATCCGCTTGCCCAGCGTGGTGATTATGGGCATTTACATCCTAATGCGTCTACACGCATAGTTGATAGGAGAGGCCTACGTCCAGCAGTGGACTGAGTTGAGTTTTAGTTGTCAACCTACGACATATTTTATCGTCTTGGCTATAAACTATTGGATAGACTAATGGTTACATTATTTATTCATCATGTAGTTTACGCCACTTTGAAGCTCAGACAGCTAATAGCTCCAACGATAACCTGATATTAATGCCCGAAACAGTAATCTGTAAAATAAGCAATTATTACTTAATAGCACATGTTGTTGTTGTATACTGGTCATTTTTTCCGCAACTCGATATCAAACGTACCTATTTTGCATGGACTCAACGCTGGCCCAGTACTTGTTGGGGACTTCACATACACCCACCCTTGAATTTCGTCGCAGATATATGCAGGTTTAACAGCACATTATACCTGTATAGGGTGCAACAAAAATATTTAGTGGTGATCAGACATCAGAATTGTGGTAGTATTTTGGAGCTATCATAGGGACTTCTCGTTAATCGACTACCAATTATACAAGTATATCGATAAATACAGAATACAATGTAAAATAATTATGATTACAAATAGACGTAAACAACAGGCGGTCGTTGAGTTATATTTGTATAAATTATTAAACACCTTTGTTAGCTCTAAAGCAGACTTTGAACCTAAAATTAATAAGTGAAAAAATTTAAAATGAAAAACTTCTCCTTAGTAATTAGTATATATCCTTGTAATTAGTAATATAGTATTCTCCTTGTAATAATTATTTTTTTATACATGGTTATTCAAAAATAGTACATACCTGAAAAATCCACAACACAGGTTTCGTCAAGATACAGGAAAGTATATTCACGACAAGCTTCGTCACAATAATAACAACATCAAACCATCCACAACATGTTTCGTCAATATAAATTATAAAATAATTGCTAATATTAAAACATCCCTGCCTGGCACGTACCCGGCCCAAAAGTTCCAAATATGCTCGCTGCATTACCCCGTTGGATAGCTAAGGATATCCGCTGAACCAAGTACGAACCAGACCTAGAGTCGCCACCCCTATCGCGCATCCTTTTACCCAAATCCCGTACAAAAAGTTTTGCCTCCTCACACCAAGGCCCGGCCGTTTCCACCGCAAGAGGGACGAAGTCGTACACAGGTTCCAGGTTGGAATACTTGGCATGCTTGTGTTTGGCCGCGTTTTCCGCCGCACCACCCGCCGACCTGACAGTTTGCGCAAGATGTGACGCAGCGAACGTACTTACACAGGTGGCATCCCACAGCAAACTACGACCCTTCGCCCAAGGAACCAGTGTAAGACCGTCCGGCCTCTTCCCATCCGTTCGGCTTAGACCCTGAGGCTCCAGAACGCAAGGTAAACTTGCCGACACCATAGCTCTGCGGACAATATCATTAATAGCATGGTGTCGGGGAACCCTACCGGCACATCGAACGCAACTTAACCCATGGTAACCATTGGCCTCCACCATCACTCCACAGACACAGGGATGAGGCTCACACACCCTACAACCTAGCCTTAATGCAGCCCCAACCCTTAGGGAGTCGTTATCTAAAAGCGTTCCCAAATGAGATGACGGTAATGCCTGCAACCACGCCCCAGACTCGGGCCGCACCACAGCCCTAAGACGAGCCAACTCCACCCCTGATGCCCCTTCTAGCAAAGTATTGTAAACTTGCTTACACAAAATGTCATCCCACGACCTCTGCAGCGTGGGATTATCAGGACGCTCCCCAGATGAACATCGAACCGACCACTCCGACAATGCATCGCCCAAGAAAGGCATGCGAACATCGACTTTATCAATAGATAAAATGCGTGCCACTAACTCTAGCGAAGCATGTGAGGAAGCAAGAAAAGCCACAAGGCCCACGTCCTGCATACGGCGCACACCTAGCCCACCATGGCGCACTGGAAGAGTAGCCTGACACCACTGGGACCCCTCAAAATGGACATTAAGGATAGATTCCAGACCCACCTGAAGTACCCGATCAAAACCCTGTATAACTCGCGGATGCAACCATATCGGAGCGGTTCTCAAAGTGTACGTTACGCGTGGAATTGAGAAACAGTTACGTAACAACACCAGAGATACATGTGCCGATAAGCGCTGCAAATGCTTCATGGAATCTGACAAGGATCTGGTCTTTCCCTGAATCACCTGATCAACCCCCTCCGAAAAAATAGGAGCACCAAGGAGCGTCAGCGAGGACCTGTCAACCAACTTTAAGCCCGGTAATATAGCCTGAAAATCAGCAATTGAGCCTCTGGCAACTGGGCTGCAGACAAACAACTCGCACTTATCAGCATTGATCCGCAAACCGATGTCTGACAAGCTCAAGATAAGTTTCCTGACATCTCCCAGCACTACATCCGGACTGCCCCCCAAGGTCCCATCGTCTAAATACCAGACATTCAAAGGGGAGGTTAAAGATGTTATACTACCCTGTAATGCCAGGCAAAAAAGGAGGGGTCCCAGAGGATCACCTTGTTGGGCACCCACACGCGACAAAATTGGACTAGTCCCGTAAAATAAATTACTTGGTGCCGAATAACATTGATGAAGGAAAGGATACAAAGCAGGAACATGCTCCCTAACCTTACTCAAAAGAACATCCCTCTCTACACTGTTAAAAGCATTTCCAATGTCCACCTTTAAAATCACATTAGCGACATTATCCGAAGCCAATGCATATGTTCGCACCGCATGAATGGCCGCTTCGCATCCCAAACGAGTACCACAGCCAACCTGAACCGGCTGCAAATACTTTGCCATATCCTCTTTGACCGCCCGACAGGCAAGCTTGGAAACCAGACGGCGCAGTGTATTTCCCACAGCAATCGGCCTAACCCCCCCATCTTTTTTCGCCAGTGCATGCAAGGAAGCCCCATACAAATATGGGCAGACTAAAGGATTTACCAATCCCCGTAATAGAAAGTTGCATAGCCTGACAAGAGATTCCAGTAACTTCGTTCCATTATCACCAGCCGATGGAGAGATTAGTTCTTTCAAGTGTTGTGGTCGCAGACCATCCAACCCAGAAGCGGATCCATTATAAAAAGACCTCAAAGCTTCAACCACCCCATCAGCCGTCACCGTTAAGAAAGAGTCAGACTGATCTGGCTCCGGGGGGAAAGCCAGTTGCCTCGAAGGCGATGGATGCTTGTCCCTTAAAGCGCTCAAAGTATCAGCATCAGCCGGCGCAAGAGTGGAATCAGAAAGGAGAAGACGGACCGCACCTCTCAAATCCCCGTCATGCACCTTAGCCTCAATGGTGCGGTAAACTGAACGAGGCTTGATACCTACCTCCGCAGGAAAATACAGACTAGAGTCGTCAATGTTCTCCTTGACTCTAGAAGTTAATGACCTGCTATCGGCACCCTCAGGAACCCTTAATGCCGTGAAAGAAAAAGTAAGCAGAGAAAACCAATCCTCTAATTCATTGGTCCGCACACAATTAAGTATAATATTGGACAGTTTCCCCGCCGCCAAATTCCTCGCCCCTTTCGGCACATGCCGCAAGACCTTAACCCGTTTTTTAAGTTCAGGTAACTTTGTAAAATCCACCCCTGCAGATGTCCCTGAAACGTGGCCCACAATAACGTTAGGAGGTCCCTGTGACCCAACCGCATCCCGAATATCCCGATGCACCCGACTAATATGGACACTCAGACCTCTAGGCACAACATATTGTCTTAACGTGTCAGGACAATGCGGACAAGGCTGGAGATTGGGGCCACTCATGATCCCTCACTCGTACTTAATAAAACAACAACCATTACAAAACAAACATCAATTAATAAAAACAATTCAAAAACAACAAGTGTATAAAAATTAGAAAAAAAAAAAATTAAATAAAAAATAACCTTAATACAATACCTAGCACAACACCAATGTCATAAGTCGTATTAAAAAAAAACCAAAACAAATATATTTTATACGATACAAGCTATGTCAAAAAAAAAAATACCATAATAATAGCAAAATAATAATAATAGATACAATTTCTTTTCAAAATACACAAAACAAAATGTATACAATTAAAAAAATTGAAAGAATATAATAATTGAAGATTTATCATATACACATTAAAGTTATATGTCACATCACACTGCCACTAATGTCACGATGTTGACGTTCCCATCGTGATGTTCTCAGCCCCGTCCAGAAAGCAGCCAACTTGCAGAGGCCAACATATCGTGTAAACGTTGTAGACCCGATCAACTGTACGGTACGGCAGTCCCACGACTCGCATGTGATCGGTCGCCGAGTTTGTAGGGCCCCAGCCCCCGTTTCCGAACGCAACCGCCCGTTTTAGTGTCCAGTGCGTGGATATTGGATCTTAACACTGTAATATCAATGTGAGTACCTCCTTTAGCGCACTTATTACTCAGTTTTCTTCTTTAATAGATTATTTCCAACAATTTGGTAAATAAAATAGCTGTGCTCTTTACTACCAGTGTTTACATGGCCAGGGTTGCCAAGTAAGTTAATTATTTGACATTGTATTCTGCAAATTATCGATATATACATATGTATAATCGGTAGTCGATAAACGAGAAGTCCCTATGATATCTCAAAAATGCTACCAGAATTCCGATGTTTCGATTCTATTTTATACCATGCAGAGGACTGAAATAGGCTGTTGATTTCTACCAGAGAAAACTTTAAAAAGAAAATTATTTCCTCACGTTTTCATGAAGATTATCATCGTTATCATGAAGCCAACTCAAAATGTGGCAACACCCGTTTACTCTCCAAACACAATTGCTACTCTTGACCCAATTGCCTAAAATAACATGCCAAATGAAAAGGAAAAGCTGATTATTACTAAACGTTCCTTTTTCTAAGGAAAACAGCCCCTTCAACAGCCTTACCCTAATTGAAGGTAAACGCTGCGAGCGTTGCCCAAACATTCTGACAGACCCTTTGCTTTTGCCACATATCGTATCTGTTTTGGTGAAACAATTGGATTGGTATTGTCGTAGATATTACGTTCCTTTTTATCTCTTTAGGGTTCTATGCCACTCATTTGCTTTTGGTAACTGTGGTTAGCTGTCACTTTTATTTCACATAGAAATATAGCTCAACCTTGATTTCAAAGTAAATGAGTGAGTAGTAATAGTAAACTAGGAACATAATTGCTTAGCTGTTTTTGAATAACTGCGGACATTCTGGGCCAGTTTTGTGAGTTTCTTAGCATGTAATAAGCCAAATCATGACTACATAGGTTGCCTTTTATATTTCGGGATTTGAACGAACTAGGGTTGCCATCTGTCAAATGAGTTTTAAATAGTATAGTTCAAACGTTTTGGCGGCAAAATAAACAAAAAAAAGTTTTGTGACTGATCGTATTTTGTTTTTAACTGGTGATTGAAAAAATATCGCATCGGGCTATCACGGAATTAACTCGAGAACATTTTCGGGCAATTATTTTTACGATTTTCGACGCGGCCTCAGTCAGCAACAGTTCATAGAAGAAATTTTTTCAACTTTTGGAGATGAAGCACCATCATGGACAAGTGTTTATCGTTGGTCTGCAGACTTCGTTCGTGGCTGAAGTTCGCTTGATGACGAGTTCCGCCAAGGTCGTCCAAAATCAGTGGTTGTCCCGAAAAACATTGACGCTGTGCGTGAACTAATATTGAAAGACCATCACGTGACATATCGAAAGATTGAGGCGTTCTTGGGCATTAGTGGGACCAGCATACAAATAAAATTGCATGACCATTTAGCTGTTAAAAAAATTTTTTCGCAGTGGGTACCACATAATTTGACCGGTGATCAAAAACGGACTCGCGTGGATTGGTGCAAAGAGAAGCTTAAAAAATACAACGGCGGAACTTCAAAATATGTCTACAATATTGTCACAGGTGACGAATCCTGGATCTATTCATATGAACCCGAAAATAAGTAGCAATCGACAGTGTGAGTCTTTCAAAGCGAACAAAATCCAACAAAAGGTGTTCGTGCACGAAGTACTGCAAAACAATTGGTTGCCTGTTTCTTTGGAAACGCCGGGTATATTGAGAACTTTGCTTTGGAAAAACGTAAAACAGTTACTTCTGAATGGTACATAACCATTTGTTTGCCAGAGGTGATTGAAAAATTCAGGGAAGCCAATCGCCGAAAACGAATTATACTGCACCGCGATAATGCGAGTCCACACCAGTCGGCACAAACATCGGCCTTTTTGAAAGCCCAAAATATTGATTTAATGGGTCATTCATCATATAGTCCTGATTTGGCTTCCAATGATTTCTTTTTGTTCCCAAACATCAAAAATAAACTGCGTGGTCAACGATTTTTGACACACGAAGCAGCGGTCGACGCGTTCAAAACGCACGTTTTGGAGGTGTCCCAGTCGGAGTGGTCGGACTGTATTCAAAATTGGTTCTACCGTATGAAAAAATACATAGACCTCACAGGAGAATATTTTGAAAAACAATAAAGTCAACTTTATTCGTATAAACCTGTTAATAATTTCAAATCCCGAAATATAAAAGGCAACCCTCGTACTCGTAAATTGGATTGTAAAGTCGACGTCAAAGATATCATTACGGTTTATTATTATTTTATTTATTTGGGGCATCAACATCAACATTTATTTAGGTGCCAAAATATATGTACACGCCTTTATTGCCTTGACATTAAGGTCGTGTAAATATATTTTTGGCACCTAAGCCGTAACGATGTCTTTGAAGTCGACTGTACAAGCCGGAAGAAAATGACATTTTCTTTCACTTTTACTAAGCCACATACAACGACAAGTAAGAACATTACATACACCTATTAGCCTGCGAACAAAGACGGACCACGGACTAAAAGAATCCTAAATGTTGAGTGTCTATCTCTGTCACTCCAACGAAGGCGTCGTCGGTGTGATAGAGATACAAGCTCGATATTTACGATTTTCGAAATTCGCGGAAGGCCTTCAGTTTCTTTAGTGTTGTCCGCTGTAATCCGTGATAATCTGAAGATTATTCATAAAACGTTTATGAATATACCTCGATATTTTTCTAGATGGAACGAGAGATTGACAAAATTTAATATCGACATAACTGTTGTCGATAAGTAAACCGTTCTAACTTCATTAAATCAGGTACTAACCAAGAAATACAGGACCCATCTAGGCTTTGTTTTAAATATCTAATACTTCATATTAATTATTTTCTTTAGCTTTAGAGCATATTTTATTAGTATTTTTTATTTGATGGGTATTAAAAACAATATATGAAAATAACAATGTATCATTTTTAGTAGGTATTAATTGCATTCTTGTAATTTATCTTAATAAACTACGGCAAATTATTTATTTATAAAATGTATTTATCAACTTATCGATAACAGTTATGTCGATGTTAAATTATGTCAATCTCTCGTTCCTGCTAGAAAAATATCGAGGTACATTTATGAATAAGGGGGTTAGCCTTTATTCGCTCTAATCGCCTTTTTTAGTTGATATTCTGTTATGTCACCCTGGAGACAAAAGTAGCAATCTTGACTAGAAGAAAACGTCCAGCCCACTCTACTATTTATACTAGCATGATTAGTGGGTGACCCACCAAAATATTCAAACGAAGTTTAATTAAATAAGATAATAAATGAATAATTAAATGAATGAAAAATTAATAAAAAAATTAATAAATGAAAAATTGAGCAAAGGAAAGTCCATGATATAGAAAGAATAACGCATTTACCCTTATACACTTATCTCTTTATCCTGTCTGTTATTGCTAGGGGTACGGTCACCTGAGTCACGGTGGTTTTATGTAAAATTATATTATTAAACTATGCAAATACACCTTTTTTCTGGTATTAATAAGCTCTTTCCTTAATAACTACCCTACAAACATGGACTACATGCATTTTTGCATAATTTAAGTAGCATAATTTTGCATAAAACCAGCGTGATTCAGGTGACCGTAATCATAGCAATAACACAGAAAAAAATTGATTCAATCATAACTCGGAAGGATGGAAATCGTACATTGTGCATCAAGGGAGGTAAGTACGGAATTACTAACGAGAGTGTTAGAAGCCCGACGCCGTCAGGTGGAGGGCTTTTATGACTCGAGTTATTATTCCGCTTACCGACCGTGATGCATACAATGTTTTTCATCACACTTGAGGACAAAAAAATAAGTTTAAAGACATAATTATTATTAAATGACGTACTGACATTTCTATTACTCCCTAGGGAATTTAACTTTTCTATTACTCCCGCTACGCACGCACACTGAAAAAAATAATTTGTTAATGGTAACCGAACTTTCGTCAACCTGTAACTTAAAAAAAGTGACGAGCGAAGTAATGCAATATCTTACCAAAATCAGTTCGGTTAATTTTCTACTAAACAATTGATGTTGTGTATTGCTAAACAATATTAGTTATATCGTGTGAAAACTGTCTGTTGTATATTACCATAAGTTCAGTTATATTTAGTTTACAATTCAGTTATTGTAGACGTGCTGTATGTTGATAACAAATTTACTGTTTGTCAAAATGTTACTGAATTCACAACTTACTTTAATCAATTTTTCTGCTACGCCTAAACAACTGGCTCAGTAATGTTTAACATAACTTTTTTGTTACCTATAACCAATTTAGAGTATTATTTTAAGCAATTTGTTTCATTATATTTAACCAAATTATTTGCCTGCATGTAACCAAACGAATAGGTTATACACGACAAAAATACGTTGTTCATATACAGCCAAATGTTTAATTATTTTGACCAAATAGTTTGCCTACTTCTAACCAAATGAATAGGTTATACATGACAAAAATACGTGGATCATATACAGAAAAATATCAAATGAGTTGTAAATAGGGCTCACTGCCTGTATAAAATCCAGTACGTCTCATCGTCACCTTTCTTATCCCCTGGTGATGAGACGTACTGGATTTTATACAGGCAGTGAGCCCTATTTACAACTCATTTAACTACAAGTAGGGTGTATAAGCCACATCGATGATTACCCAAAAAGAAGTAATACTAAACGAGCAAAAAAAGAAACATTTATTTTAATTAACTTTATTAATTGTAATAATAGAAACATTCAAATAATAGAAACATTCATAGTCATTTATAAGAACGGTATAGTAATCAAAATAATCAATCAATCAATAATACAATCGCGAGCAAAATTACTTTTTGCATCACTTTATAGGTTTTCATTGCACAGAGTATCTTTGTAAACCAATTTATTTTTCTAAATTATTTTACTAGTAATTCCATTATTTTGCTTGATACAATAGTTTCAGAGTCTCTTTGATTACAAGGAAAATGAAGAAATTAAAATTATTTGGTTTACAAAGACATAACATGGTTTGAAATGTCCTTATGTAACCTTCTAATCCTCATTCCCGAAGGTAGTCTCCGAGGGTGTCTGCTGGTGGAGGTACAACTTCCATTTTGGAATATTCAAGTAACTTGACATACATTACGTCATACACATCACACAAAACACAGATCGCCAAGAAATGTTTATATTGTTTATCGAGATGAAATCGAAGTTTAGCGAGATGTAACGTAAGAGAAGTGAGTAAAAAAAACAACACGATGCATCTGATTGCCGGGCGGACACGACGAGTATAAACAGGTTTTCCGCGCGGTGCGGGGGAGGGGGGTGTAACGCAACGCAAAAAAAGCGTTTGGTTATTTCTATGCTAAGTATTGTCTATATAATGAAGTACGTTTGGTTACACATTGCATTTTATTTGGTTAGATAAAGCGAATGGTCTGCTAGAGTAGCAAACCCGTATTTGGTTTTACTCTACTAGACAAAACTGGTTATATGTAACAAAAATTATGTATTATAATAGCAAATCATTGTTGAGTTAAATCTAAACAATTTTATGTTATGGATAATAACATCGTCTTTGTTAGAAGCTAGGACTTGGTTTTTGTTGCATATTGTCAATGCTTACTCTTAAATTAGACCAAGCGGTTTATTTACATGTGAACGCTTGAATTTGTTTACTGTTTTAATGTAACACGTATACAAGCATTTATTTACGAATAGCCCAACTTAGAATAACATTATCCGTTTGGTTTTTAATACGCAAACCTGTTTGTTAATAGAAATTAACTTTAGTAACGCCATACCGAATTATGGTTAATGATGAAATAGCCAAAGTAGTTCAGTTAAATATTTTTTTCAGTGCAAGCATTGGCGCGCTTAGACAGCAAGTGTGATGAAAAATAAGTTGCTTATAAAAACAAGTATTAAGGTTAAGGGTGTAAAAGATAGTTTGATGTTTCGTCGCTATACTTATCTTACTCACGGTCGGATCTAAAGCAATCATTTCATGGGAATTTCATCTTTCCTTCACTCTGAATACGGGTGTTTTTTCCATGAAGTAGTGTCGCAAATACGAGGTTCAGTAAGAATAGGCGATTTTTTATCTCCTTTACTATTTTCTTAACTCGTGACCCAATTTGCCAGTTCGTGTAACTTATAAGTCGGCAACTTGTAAGGACTTAAGTTGATAGAAACTTTGCCAGGGGTATACTGTGTCAAAAAGGAACTGATAGGTACGGACAATAGGTTTTAGGGATCCGTAGCTATAACCATTTTTTTAACCGACTTCATTAAAGGAGAAGGTTCTCAATTCTAGTTTTTTTTACGTTACTCGATAACTCCGTGAATCGTGAAACAACTTTCGATTTTTCGTTCAAAAATGCTCTGAAATGTTTGACTTGGTAGAAAGAAAAACAAGCGTCTAAAACTCTGATCATTATATTGAAAATTAAAAAAATAGTTAAAAAGTTAGTTGGCGGGAATTGGTAACGTATTAATATTCTTTTGCTTCACGACTTGTGAATTGCCAGGTAAAATGTGTTTTATTTTCGTCGCAATCGAAGTGTAAAGTAGAGTATACAGCAAGGGCATAAAGGCTGAGTCACACACACCGGATTCGTTACCAGCACGTGCACGTGCGCCTGTGCTGTGAGTATTGTAGCGTTGTAATTGTCATAGTAGATGGCACACCGTTTGCACGTCACGTCACGCAAGCGGTGTGTCATCTGATATGACATTTACACACGCTACAACGCGCACGCCACGCACACGCGCACACGCAATGCACGCATCCGGTGTGGTTTGGCATTTAATGTCCAATTTTTATCATCATCATCTCAGCCATAAGACGTCCACTGCTGAACATAGGCCTCTCCTCTGGACCTCCACAACCACATGTACCGGTTAGATGCGACCTGCATCGGTTAGATGCGACCTCTGCATCCAGCGTGTCCCGGCCACCTTCACAAGGTCGTCTGTCCATCTTGTGGGTGGACAATTTTACCCTCATCTAATATTAAAAAACGACTATTCAGTGACACTTCAATCCCTTACCCCCTTATTCATAAAATCAACGTCTGCTAACTTAACAAGCCGCTAATAATTGTTTGTCCCTTTTGGTCTTAACAATGTGTCCATAAGAACAAAAGGGAAAAAACAATTATTAGCGGCTTGTTAAGTTAGCAGACGTTTATGAATAAGGGGGTAAGTCAACACTTTACCTTAGTCGACAAGTAAATGTATTCTTACTGTCGTTACCAGGCGGCAAATCTATGTATCTGTCTAGCCAATCTATCCATCATAAATATATCGCCACTCAGTAATCACATGACAAGCCTTAATTGAGCTTACCGTGGGACTAGCTCGATTTGTGTCAGAATGTACCTAACCAGGATATTTATTAATAAACTTGTGTTATCAGGTAACTGTACAATCGACGTGAAAGATATCTTCACGGTTGAGGCACTGGTCTCATCGCGAGCTACTAAGCTATGAACTATCGGCTATAAACACGAACAAAAGATACGCACTCCCGTGTAAATAAAAGAGACACGGCGATATCCGCCCGGCGGTGATAGCTCGCGGTGAGATCAGTGCCTTAGGTGCCAAAAATATATTAACACGACTTTATTGTCTTGACATTAAGGTAGTGTAAATGTATTTTTGGCACCTAAACTGTAATGATATCTTTGACGTCGACTGTACAAAAACATCAAAAGTCAACTGAGCTCTCAGCCCACCTGATGGAAAGCAGGAACTGAGGCCCATGGACATAGTGACCAAAAAATCGCCTATGTACTACCTACCCTGAGGACTTAGATGGATTGCCTCTATCTTTGCCAGTAATTACACCGGCTATCTTACCCCCGAACCAGAACACAGTACTAACTGTTTAGCGGCAGTTAACGGGTAACACGGTAGTAGCTATCCGAGCCGACCCTGCACGAGGTCCTACCAGCAAACAATTAATCAGCAGGTAATCTAATTAATGTAATTCTAAAATGTGTTATTTATTTATTTATTATTCAAATAAGTTACACAGCATTACAGTTATAACACCAAGGCACTGTGAACTACAAAAATATAAAACATACTAGCTTTTGCCCGCGGCTTCGCACGCGTAGATTTTGGACTTCTATGAACAAAAATGTAAAAACCTAACCTGAACCTCCTTTGATAGTCGTTCGTTTCTATGTGGGATCGCAGTTGTAACCTAACCCAAAACCTACTTTGATAGCCGTTCGTTTCTGTGTGGGATCGCAGTTCTTACCTTTCCTAAACCGAAGTAGAATCTTACCCTATTACATTCTGTCTGAAGTCTGTTTCTTTGAACAGCATATTAGTATGACATAATTAAATACTTAATTGCAAATAAACTACACGAATTAAAATTAGCAACGCAGGCATCGTCATTTCCTGGGTGAATATCTAAGCGTTTCAACCGCCTAATTTTGGTGGCATAATTTTTGTCAAAGTTTCTATTCGTTACAATGTGCTACTTTGTCATTTTAAGGAGGCACGATACTTTATACAAATGGCGAAGTATAACATTGAGACGTTTAGAAACTTCGGCAAAAATGATGCCACCAAAATTAGGCGGTTGAAATTCTCAGATATTCACCCTCTTACAAAACAATAATGTAATCCGCTACAAGCTTCGTCCTTTTCTCTTATGGTAGAATAGTCAAGCCAAAACATTTAACCGGTGATGAGTCAGTCAATCAGGACTCCCACCACAGTGACTCGATAAACCATAGAAACGATATCCATGATGTTTTTTTACTGTTTAACCATTTCACCCCTCTCAGAGTAAGTTTACGCGATTAAGACAAACGGGTCTTAATCGCGTAAACTTACGTTTAATTATATCCTGACGTTTCGGGCATGACGTTACACCCGTGGTCGCAGGCAGACTGGCGAGAGAATGTATCGACACCTTCGAGCTGCGCGGGTTTTTCGAACTACCCGCACTTGATCTTGATTGCTTGTCATGCCCGAAACGTCAGGATATAATTAAACGAAAGTTTACGCGATTAAGACGTGTTTGTCTTTAAAATATGAGTGATAATCGTGAAAGTTTAAATCTACGTGCTAAATTTGGAATCTCTAGAACCAGAAGTAAACATAAATAATTAACCTTTGTAATATGTTTGTTTTTCGAAAATTTTAAATAAAGGATAATTATTTATGTTCTCATTTAATTTACAGAATACTCCTGCGAAGTTTCGGATAAAATAGTCCAACTAATCTTGTTTCGCCATACAAACTTTGGAGCCCCATTTCAACCCTTTAGGAGGTGAATTTTGAAAAATCCTGGAATTACTTTTCTTAGATTTTTATTCAAAATTAGTTTACGCAATATGAAATTTCTTAATCTAAAACTAAACTTTTTTTCATACAAACTTTCAACCCCATTTTTACCCCCTTAGGAGTTTTTTTTTTTAAATACAAGTACTCGAGGTAAAATACTCGTACTATATAACATGGTAGAGGTATGTAGATAAGTACCTACTTCTTCATTGGCAACAACACTTCTATGACGTTTTGAATTAAATAGCCCAACGAATTTGGTTCCTCCTTACAAACTTTAACCTTCCATTTAACCCCCATCGGAAATGAATTTTCAAAAAACCTGAAACACGTGTTTACTTATTTATTGTTAAAAACATTAATGTGAAGTTTCAAATAAAATAGCCCAACTAATCTTATTTCCCCATACAAACTTTAACCCTTTTTTTAACCCCCTTAGGAAATGAATTTTCAAAAAACCTGAAATACGTGTTTACTTATTTATTGTTAAAAACATTCATGTGAAGTTTCGAATAAAATAGCCCAACTAATCATATTTCCCCATACAAACTTTAACTCTCCATTTAACCCCCATAGGGAATGAATTTTCAAAAAACTTAAAAGATGTATTTACATATTTATTATTAAAAACATTCCTGTGAAGTTTCGAATAAAATAGCCCAACTAATCTTATTTCCCCATACAAATTTTAACCCTCCATTTAACCCCCATAGGGAATGAATTTTCAAAAAACCTGAAACACGTGTTTACTTATTTATTGTTAAAAACATTCATGTGAAGTTTCGAATAAAATAGCCCAACTAATCTTATTTCCCCATACAAACTTTAACACTCCATTTAACCCCCATAGGGAATGAATTTTCAAAAAACCTGAAACACGTGTTTACTTATTTATTGTTAAGAACATTCATGTGAAGTTTCGATTAAAATAGCCCAACTAATCTTGTTTCCCCATACAAACTTTAACCCCCCATTTAACCCCTTTAAGGGAGGAATTTTCAAAAATCCGTTCTTAGTGTGCCTCTAGATATTATAATGAATCTAAATGCCAAGTTTGAACTCTCTAGGACCAGCGGTTTGGGCTGTGCGTTGATTTAAGTCAGTCAGTCAGTCAGTCAGGACATTGCCGTTTATATATATAGATAAAAACAACTTAAAACTAGTTTGACTTAGGCGACGTAACGACGTGGCCCCGTTGCATCGTCTGATCCGGCGTAGAATTCGGCAGATTGCCTCGGAACTGCCGAAACACGACGCCCTTCGGCCAGAAGTCTGCACTCGCGATGGTGTCCTGCAGCGGGCGCGGCACGCGCACCACGAACGAGCTGAAGTGCACGTAGTGGCGCGACCGCAGCTGCTGCACCCTCAGCGAGTAACCCGTCTTCCGGCGGACGTACTCCACCACACGGCGGAGTAATGCAGGCGCGACACGTAAAGCGCCCTACTCGGTGTTGCAACCGGAAGACCGGAATTAACTGTCTCGGCGGTGCCACACAGAGTCTTTCGAGGCGCCCTGCGCGCCCTGCTCTTCCGTTTCACCAGTGTGAACCCCTCCTTGTCCACAAAGATGCCGGAGGCCTTGCCCTTATTGGGATCCGTTCCCTCAGGAGGCAAGGTAGCCCGGTTAGCGGCGACAGGCTGACCGGCGACGTCAGCGTAGTTACGCCGACGTGATTTCGCACGTGTGTTAACATATTCCGTCAGTCAGGTTAACAGAATTAACTGAATTATTTAATAAGAATCTCCAAATTCACGTCTCTCATCTCCAACTGATGGAAGCCTGCGAAATCTTTCCAAGTCAGGATTTATTACCTCGTATCTGGCATACAAATGACGAAAATCTATGCTTGAAATCCCGCGCTACGCCCACCAGAATCTCAAGACCTTTCTAACCTTTTAAGTAACCTTACCTGTGCCAGATTTGGATCACATTGAGAGCTCAAGATATAATGGTTAATATTACCCTACTCCATTATGAAGTTAGGATTACGAATGATCGAAATTTAAACCATCTATGCGCGAATATTTTCTGGCGTTTAGTGTATGGTGTATTTTATGGTAATTAGTATTGTAATCGTGATGTGAAGAGGAAAATTGTGAAGGGAAGAGTAATATTGTATTAAGTAAAGTAAAATATTACAAAGGAGTAGATACTTTATTCAAAAGAAGTGTAATTAAAAATAGAACTTATTTCAGTTGTACTCTTCTTACTGGTCGCCCGCTGCAGTTTTAAATGATGGTTTTACTTTTTTCTTAGAATCCAAGGCTAAAATGATGATCAATATTTCCGTTGTTCCTTGGTATTTTGTTCGTCTATAAAATGTTTTTTTTTTTAATAACGATGTATTTGGACATAGTTGTAGTGTTAAATAGGTACCCTAAAATGAAGACATACATTTAAGATACAAACCTATTTATTTAGCGATAATTTACTGTAGGTTCTTTTTTTTTGCATTCGCTACGTTCGTTATTATAAAAATCACGAAATATGCAATATCACGAGTACATTATAGCTTCGAATGTCGCTCGTACGGTCGGATCTAATAATATGTATACGATTTTGAACCGTATGCCTTTGATATGCGTTCCGAAATGTATACATATTATTAGTTGTGACAGTACATGACAATTCACCGACTGGCACAAAATAAAATAAAAAATATTAAAGTGGAATCATTGTTCGTCCGTCACGTCACTTTCCGAAATGATTGATTCAAAATGCTTTTAATTCCCTATGGCTACTGGCTACATCAAATAGCTTTTAGATTAAAAGGCCATAATCCTTTGGGACATGACTTTTGTCTTGTCAAGTCATTGTGGCATGGTGATTTTAACTTGCATAAATATTGGAGGGGATTATGGGCATTTACCTCCTAATGCGTCTATACGCAAAGTTAATAGGGGAGGCCTACATCCAGCAGTGGACTAACATAGGCTGATGATGATGATGATGATGAAATATTGGAGATCGTGGGTTCGAGTCCCGAGGAGGGTATAAATTTGTGTGTTTATCGCGTGCATTTCCTTAGTCGTGATTATTTTCTTCTATAATTATCTGTCTATGTCTATTAAATAATTTGTCGCTTGTTACAATAGTCGGCGAGGGTAAACATTTGCCAACTATTTTTATATGATTTGCGTCAAATTAATAATTATTAAAATATTAGTAGTGGTAAATTTTAGGTAGGTAGTAAAATTAAAAATAGCTCAGTGTTACCAACCATCGCTTAATAAGAGTTATAAGTTTATTACACAATACAAGCCTTAATAATGAAATTTAGCTTGTCGTGGGATTATTATGGACTATAATATGCTGATATTTTGATTATAAATACTAAATACCTTGGGACATCTTACACAACTCTTTCTAGTCCCACGGTAAGCTCAATTAAGGCTTGTGATGTGGGTACCGGGTGACGATATATTATATATAATAGATAGATAAATACAAATAGATATTTAAATATACATATAGACATCTATGATCAAGGAACCAATATTTCTGATAAATAAGTACACAAATAATGCCCTCGCCGGGATTCGATTATTAATTAATACAATAAATACAAGCCTTAACGATGAAAGTTAGCTTATCGTGGGACTTGGTTCATTTGGATAAGATTGTCTCATATACTTTGCCGATATTTTGATAAGGATGTCATTAAACATTTTATAATTATCATTCACACGCCTCTAGGCACAATTCGCTCTTACGTTTTATGTGACGTAATGCACCAAGAAACGCCTAAATGATCAGTTGAGATGGTATCTTAATCTGTATGGGCTCAAAACAACGAATGAAATTTTATATTTTCTACTTTCAAATCCAATTTCAACAAGCAAAGCAAATCCTGATGCAAAAAATGAGGGTGGGTGCTAACTGAAATGAAAAACTGTTTAGATGATTAAAAGGGAAGATTAAATTAATTAGGAAAAAAAACACAGGGCGATTATGATTAGCTCAGTCTCATTAACTGACTCGAAACATGAACATAAGGTACACTTTTAAAATGATCGGAACTTCACTTAATTATATTTTCATACGGTTTTCATGAAAAATATATTGGTTAGCGGTTAACTAATAAGCATGTAGTGAAAAAAATAAACATCGGGTCAAGTTTTTTATTATACGTATAATTAGCTGGCAATTGAATGCTCTGATTAATTTGGGTATTTGTGTGTTTATCATTAATATTTGCTCCTCAAAGATGGTTCCCAAAACACAATCTTATTTAAATGTAGTTTATTGAGAGACTATGTCTATGTAATGTAATGAGTATTAAATGAGAACAGAAAGTGCAATCTGCGATGAAGGCTATCAAAATTATTATTCTAGTACAGTTGGTGCCTTTTTTAGGCTCTAGTGCGAGAAGTGGGTCATTTTACGTCAGGTCCAGAACTTCGGAGGGCCATCTGTACTAAAAAACGTCGTACGAGACACGTGCAAAAAGAAAATTTGAAACCAGTGGCGATATTTTAAATCAACACGAGTTTCATGTTTTTCGCACTTGTGTCGTAATGTAGGTACTATTTAAGTACCTAAAGATGGCACATGTTTACGCACTAGCGCGAGAAGTGTGCTATTTCTTGTCAGATCTAATCTTCGGAGTGCCATCTGTACAGTACTGAAAAACGTCGTACAATAGGTACACGTGCGAAAAGCTTAAATTCGTAACTCGTGTAAATATTAAAACACCCTCTAAGATAATGTTTAAATTTATCGCCACTCGTTTCGAACAAAATTGTTTGGAACAAAATTGTTGAGGTAGGTACTCTTTTTGTCAAAACTAGTATATTGGAAAGACCTTAAAGTTCCCAATTGACATAGCATCACAAATGGTGTAAATGTGGTAAGCAAACACGTTTCACCCCCTCGCCCCCAAGTCCCCACGATATGGGGACTCGGGGGGCCCAGATGGTCCGATATTATCACGGAGGGGAAGACACGTGGATTGCCAATCAATTTCATATCGGGCGTTCCTATATGTACTGATATTGAGTTGAATAGATACTTAGAGGATTAATTTGCACGACTTATTTTTCCATTTAATTATGTAAGAACTACGAACAAATAAAACATGGAAGCCGCACGCCATACTGAATAGCCTTTAAAAAACGGTCCCGAACTTTAGTTGACAAATGTCACCCCCTCTTCAATGCATCACGGTAATGAATTTGATATTCAACCTATAAAAACCTAAACCGCCATTTAAAAATACTTGTGATTGGTCCATCCAAGTTTTGATTGGCTATATTCTATAAACATTTGTCAAAGATGTTGCGTCGAAATATGCGCGGTGTTAAGAAAAGCGCCTATGTCCTGCCCATCTTTGTACAATTGAACAATTGGTTTTGGGGGCATTTTCCAGCTGGCGTTAAACGTCCATGTTATATATGGTCGCAGTGTAAGAAACATCATAGTTATATTCTGTTTATGGCCTTATATTGATAAGATAATGTTTGGACTTAGCCTAAACTCTCTGGTTCTTTTTTGTGGTTATGATTACTTTTTATAAAAGTTTTATCAGTTTGGGTTTTGGAGGGATTTTAAAGAATATGGTTGTTAGCGATATGCAATACATTTTACGATTATTCATATTTATTAATAATAAACAAGAAGTTATTTATTAAGATTATTAGTTTAATTGTAAAAGATAAATGTGATATAGTTCTGTTTGCTGATGATACATCATTAATTTTCAAAGTTGACAGAAAACAAATTGACTACAGACAAGTCAACGAAACTTTGAAAGAGGTATCAGAGTGGTTCACAGCAAATAATTTACTTCTTAATGCGAAGAAGACCAAATGTGTAAGATTCTCGCTTCCAAATGTAAGAAAGTCTGAAACTATTATCACGTTAAATGGCGAGAAGCTAGACCTTGTTGATAATGCAATTTTTCTGGGCCTTACCTTGGACAGCAATCTGCAATGGGCTCCTCACATATCTACCCTGGCAAAAAGGCTGAGCTCTGCCGCGTATGCAGTTAGAAGAATCCGACAGTTCACTGACGTGGAGACAGCTCGCCTAGTTTACTTTAGTTACTTTCACAGTATTATGTCTTATGGCATACTGGTTTGGGGCAAAGCAGCAGATTTGGACACCATCTTCATTCTTCAGAAGAGAGCTATTCGATCCATTTACAATATGAGCTCTCGCGACTCACTGAGAGAACGATTTAAGGAAATAGATATTCTCACAGTAGCTTCACAATACATACTGGATGTGATAATGTACACACATAAGAATATTAAATCCTTTAAGAAGCTTTCTGACATTCACAGCCGCAATACACGGAACAAGCATAAGTTATTGGTTACCAAGTTTCGTCTACAGAAAGTAAAAAAGTCGTTTGTTGGAAACTGTGTTACCTTTTTCAACAAAGTACCCTTAGAGGCATGGGAACTGCCCTATAATGCATTCAAAATGTACATCAAAAATGTCTTCTCAAAAAGGGTTATTATAAAGTTGACGATTACTTGAATGACAAGGAACCATGGCCGTGTCTTCAGTCTCAAGAGCTGTCTTAGATTTACATGACATTGACTTGAATACATATTAGTTATGTATTTTGTAGACTTAGCTTATAAGACTGTTAGCTTAACAGCCTCTTTATTATTATCTCCTTTATTTATCTCTTCTCTTAGGCTAGGTGTTTTATAAAAATGTCTATAAAAGTAAAATACAATACAACATACAAAAACAATACAAAATATAAACACTTTATAAAAAACCTAACCTAGGGTGCCGCCGGCAACGGAGCGGGCCCAAGCTGCCGGTGGTTAAGGGCGCAGAGAGAGGAACCGACGGACTATCCGCGCCGTGTCCAGGATTACCGCCTTCTGCATCTGACCCTTGATCCAGCCATCTAGCGAGAGACTCTTAAGGTGTTGGTCGAGACTCTTCGCTATTAAACCGTTCGCTGTAACGACTATCGGGACTATGATCGTCGAGTCAACATCCCACATGGCGGTTATCTCGTGGGCCAAGTCTAGGTACTTACTGGATTTGTCCTTCTCGGCCTTCACGAGATTCTCATCATGGGGGATGGTGACGTCGACGAGCACAGCCCGGCGCTGCGATCGATCTACCAGCACGACATCAGGCTTATTGGCTACAATAGTCCTGTCCGTGATGATAGGTCGATCCCAATAGAGCGTGGCACGACCATTTTCGAGAACTGGTGCAGTTGTGTACTTATAGTATGGCACTTATTATTATTATTATTATTTTTTTTTGACGTTTGGAGAGCCTTTACACCTCCTAAATTATTAATTTTATTTATTATTCATAGCATCTAATTTCTTTGACCGTGGAGACCTTTTACATCTCCACACTTAATATTTATTTCACCATGGAGCCCATTTATCTCCTTATATAGCAAAATTTTTGACTTATTGGATACATAATAATTATGTATTCTGTAGCACTAGTTTACAAGACTTTTAGTTTAACTGTCTTCTGACATGAAACATTTGTTTCATATACCTTTTTATTTACTTTTTATTGACATTTGGAGATTCTTTACACCTCCAAATCATTATTATTATTATTTATTAACTGACATTGGGGACACTTTACATCTCCAAAATTATGTATTATTGACATTAGAGAATATACATCTCTAGTTTAATTTAATATTTGAGTTTATTTTACTGTGATGTCATGTTTAAATAGGTATTGGCTGTTGTCTTTTAAATAATAAGAATAGTTGCTTTGTGATTGTCACTAAATTGTTAATTTTCTATTTTATTATTATTGTTAAAATCATGACGATTAGAGACCTTTTACATCTCTAAATCTTAATATCTCTTTATTCTGACAACTAGAGGACCTTTACATCTCTAGTAGTGTAGATATAGATACTTAATAATGTTGTGAACTTGTACAATAATAATTATTTTTGTTTAATATTATGATCCTTTATTTATTTCTGTCTTTTATAATAATGTCTATAATAATCTTTTTTTTTATGTAATACATTCTTTAATGCATGTTATTTTAATAAGATGTATTATTATACTGTTTTGAAAAAATAAGTCCACCTGAGTTTCTTACTGGTTCTTCTCAGGAACGGCGTAGGGTTTGAACCAGTAGTAGATTTTCTTTTCTCTCTCTTGATAATGTCAGACGACTCGAAAGTGCTTATTAATAAGCTTACTTGAATAAAGAATAGTTTGAGTTTGAGTTTGAGTTGAATTTCATTAATTAGTTGTAGAAAAAAATACACTGTGTAACTCTAACACAGGCGAATTTGCACTCTCACAGAAATGAATTGCTGGCAGAAAAGTAAATTAAGGTTTATGGATGAAATACTCGTAAGATTAACAATTTTATGAGGAGCTAGTCCTATTTCATTTAAACCTATAAGAAATAATAAATATTAAAATATTGATTTATGTATTGAAATATGTAAATTGATTTGAGTATTTCCGCGATAAAACCATCTATTAAAACGTAACATCTACCATATATCCATCCATCTTATTAATTATAATTACCTATCTTTGAATTAGTAACGAGCGGTCACGTTAGTTACGAAATGATAATTTGCAAAACACTGGTCGGCCAAACATGAGGGACTTCAATGAGTTCATAAATGATTACTTAAGTACTTAGTCAAACTCTTATTTCAATGTATGCAGATACGATTTCGCGCAAGTAAGACGTCATATGGCCTACTTACCTCAGAACCGTAAATAATACGTGTAAAACTCCCTCGAACCTCAATCGCGTAGGTGAAGAAAATCGAATCATTCGTAAATTTACGACCAGCCCCAGTTTATCTTAAGCCGAGAAAATCCTGCACCAACTTACTTATGTCGCCCCAAAACTCTCACCTAACAGTTTCACATATTGAAGTCTACGCTATTATTTTGGGAAGGATAGTGCTTGGCGGAAAACATAAGTTTGCAGGCCTAGCGACAGAAAGGTCACTAGATAACTTATCGGATACTGTCAGTTTGAGAAAAAACCTGGTTGATAAATGAACAAGTCTGCCCAGTCCATGATTTATAAGAAGGCTTTTGGCATTGTTGGAGTCACTCGAAAGATCAAGACGAATCGTTTGATATCTCTTACAATGGATGTGCTGTCGAACGATCAGTCAACAAGTAAACACATGCGTGAACAAGTAATTGGTTGTTTTTCATTTACAGGCTAAATACAGTGTGTGGCCTACAACCGGGGCGAAAATTTAAACGGTGCATTAATAAGCTGATCAACAATCATTTCCACATATTGTAATTAAAAAAAAAAAACTTTTTTTGTAATTTTTTGTGTTATCAATAACTTATCATTTTTGAATCATTGAAAAATGTAATTTTTTTTTTTAAACTGTAACATATTAGTGTAAAAACAAAAACAAAATTATTGTTATGACTTCGTACCTGGTATACTATCAAGATGTCTTGCGACTGACAAGCTACGACATCGTGATGCCAAGATCCAGTACTAAAGGTCCATAGCTTTGAATGACAATATCTCCGAACTTAACCACTTTAAAACACCGGGGCCTTTACAGGATTATTGCCGATAGTCTAAGGAGTCACTCATTTCATTTTTCTCCCGTGTTAAAGGCCACACACTGTATACATAATACGGTTATTTATACTACGCGCATGTTTCGGAGCGCCTAGGGCTCCATTATCAAGCACTAAGCCCGCGTTCACGCCTCACGCTGCGTTTGTAATTAATTAATTATATTTATAGTTATTTTGTCTCACGAAAGTTTCAATTAAATAAAAAATACATCCTTACGTAATAAATATTCATTTAATAAAAGTGATATAACACTTTATTCTCTAAAACCACTGTTCTTGCCGAAATTACAAGAGTGGAAATATTTTACTCATCTCTTTATTATTGCTAATGGGAACCCTTTTTAGGGTTGCGTAGTAAACTAGGAACCCTTATAGTTTCGCCATTTCCGTCTGTCCGTCTGTCCGTCCGTCCGTCTGTCTGTCTGTCCGTAGCATACCTCAGTGGCCGTTAGTTATGGTACAGGTATATGTACATATTAATCACGCCTTCAAAGGGGTAGAACAAATCAATAGGTTGATGATGATGATGGTAACACGATGATCAATATATTTTGACCCAATTCTTACACATGACTGGACTACCACGGTATTTGTGCGTAAACAAATTAATTAAGCAGAACAAGCAGAGTATTTGCACAGGGCTGCGTCAATGTCCAATAAAGTAAATAATGTAACTGACTCTCATTAATGAGCCGTAATTCGACTACTTGTGAATACATCACATACATACATCTCAGCCTATCTCAGTCCACTGCTGGACGTAGTTAAGTCTCTCCTATTAAATAAGCGTTATAGACGCATTAGCATTAGACTTTCCGTTACGTGACGGTTGTAAGTTTATACAAAAAACGTGACGAAATGGTTTTTTTATTAAAAAATACTTTTTTATTATCTAGATCCAATCAGTTCACGATTCTGATTCGGATGAGTCCAAGCATGATCAGAACTGGGAGAATAGGTTTTCATGATTTTTTGGAAAGCCCCATTTATCATTTACTAACTAGTCATAGAAATAAGTTACGCTATCGACTGCACTACATTCACGGCGCCAGACAGAACAGTATTCTGTTTGCTTATCTTAAGGTCTTCGCACACTATATCAACTCCACACCCACTCGACTCAAGTCTAATCATTGAAAAAACACATGTTCAAGGTGTCAACCCTGTGTCCAAGGTTTAATTTCAAAAAATGATATTAAAGTTGTGTACGACTAGTGACCTACGCATCGTACACTAAAAGTCAACCCCGACTCGTTTGTCACGCAACGACCACACGTTGTCCAAGCAACGACTATGCGTTTGCGACTGACGTGTATCCATTTTCATTGCCCACTAGTGACCATTGGGTGGATCAACTAGTTGACTACTCATCGTGAGTGTGAGTCGAGTTGCTGCCGCGTTGGCGTGGAGTTGTTATATGTAGTGTACGAAGACCATCAAGCAAACAGAATACTGTAGGCTTAGCATAGGATTGGTACGACAGTATGTCGCCGCGAGATAGATTATCCGTCCCTCTTTTATTCATATTGTTGGTAAAAGATGTAAAACCTATCTCGCGGCGAACTGACGTATCAATCATGAGCTAAGCATACTGTTTGCTTATCAGACAACTTGGCTAAGCATCCTGGTAATAAGTTGCCAATTGCTAACGCTTAGTCGTCAGTAACTGTCTTTGTCGCCCTAATATGAAAGAGTGACAGAGAGGCAAAACTACGATACGCTACTAAGCGTTAGCGATTGGCAACTTGGCTAAGCAGCCCGGCATTTAGCCGTACCATGACTTTGTAAGTATCGATAACGTTAGGTTTTACTCGATACGTAAAGCAGGCCATCGCGCTCGCCCCAATATGTCAGTGCGAGCGCGATAGAATGCATTACGTATCGAGTAAAACCTGACGTATCCTTTACTTTCCAATTCATGGTAGGGCTACTTCAAACATAGTTCTATGGAATCTAACTGCGACCATTATATAAACATGGACGTCCAACGCCAGCTTATACATGCCCCCAAAACCAATTAGGTATTCAATTGTGCCAAGATGGGCAGAACATGGCACTTTTCCTAACACCGCGCATAATTATGTCGGCACAACATTTTTGACAAATGCTTATAGATTATAGCCTATCAAAACTTTGATGGACCAATTACAACTACTTTTAAATGGCGGTTTAACTTTTTATAGGTTGACATCACCGTGATGCATTGAAGAGGGGGTGACACTTGTCAAAATTCAGGACCGTTTCTGAAAGGCACTTTAGTATGGCGTGCGGCTTCCATGTTTTATTTGTTCGTAGGAATCTAATCTTTATCTGCATGTGTTAGTTTACGCGGTATTGCATTATCCCCGACGATATTGCGAACTACGTGTAAGTCCGTGCAGCTGTGCGGGCATTGCGATCCATCCTCGCGGAAATAAGGGTGGCTAACCAGCAAATTATTAGCTTTGAGAGAGCTTTACTCAAGCTATGTTAACCTTTCAAGAGGGCAATTTAAATTTTATGTCGAATCATAAAGTCAGTGTCAAAGTTTTTTATTTGCTATATAGTTTTTAATTTTGAATGATATTTGCATAAATGCAATAAGAAGTGATTTATTTTGAAACTGAAATCATGAAACGAATAACATCAATTATACAATGTATTTTTTTCTTTTTTTTCCACTGTTTTATGTTTTAATTGTAGTGGATGTACACAAATATTTCTTGTCATATAATGAGTCTATTCCTTAAAAAAAAAATTCATTCATTCTTTATCAAATTCAAACTCAAAAAACCTTTTCATTTAAGATTATAAGCTAAGTATAGTATTGTAATTAATGAAATTAAAATGTAACTTATTTTTATGTACTTACATAGTTATAATTTATAGTTTCTAAATTTTTCAACACCTTAAATATCATGTTAACACATTAGATACCTGTTACATCCACGTGTATATTGCATACATTTACGTTGTTAAAACGTAAACGATGTCGTCAGCTTATGAAGCTTATCTCGCTTACGGCCTTAATTAATACGGAGGGTAATTATAAACCAGCTAAGCGATTAACGCGGCATCTAATGACTTATTAAAAACGGCTGTAAACAGGCTGAAAAAGGAGGAAAAAGGTAATATTGTGGTTTGTGGCCTTGCCTGGCAACACTTGACAGGTCGAAGCGACGAATTCTTGTAGCGTTTTTAAATATTTATAAAGAAGTGATTAATTATGTGATAATTAGGGTTAGGAAGTTTGGTAGCATTTGGGGTATTAGATGAACGGCGGAGTCGTCGTTTAATTTGTTTATGATTGATTGAATAATTAATTAATCAAAAAATTATAAAATCAAGGTTCATCCCATTTTACGTAGGTACACTCGACCAATTGGAACCCTAGGCCACTCTAGAACCATGTCAAAATGAAAAGCCGCTTGAAATGTCTTACAATCTGATTGATAACGTTACTTTGACATGGTTCCTGAGTGGCCTAGGGTTCCAATTGGTTGACTGTACCTGTTAAATAAATTTACCTTTATTGTTTGACTCCCTTTGAAATTAAATTAAATAATTATTTTTAACATTGATTATGATTATTATATAATATTTACATGCTTTGGGAAAACTAGAACCTTGAAAATAAAATCAAATTTTCTCAAATATTAGCATTTTTATTGCAATTTAATGGGGAATTATTAATTCATGGTCATTGTACTACTTGTCATTTTGACAAGGTTCTAGAGTCGCCTACGTTTCCGATTGGCTGACAAAATTACATTATAAATGCGCCTAATCTGCGCGTTCGGAAATCTACTCGCTATAAATAGCTTGTCATAGTATAGCTTAAGTAGTGGATAGCAGGACTAATACAAGCTGTTACTTTGTTACACGAGTGTGGCGAAATGTGGCACAAAACCGCTCGATCGAAACTTTACGCTTCCTGAAGCTTGTGATTAAATCGAATATTAAATTATGATGTCATATTACTCTTAATTAATTTTATATCGAATTTAGTTTTGTCTTTACAATAATTATTTTCGCATTTAAATTACTTTAAATTGCACGAGACTGAATACCTATGGTATGTTTGATATTGTTGTTTATTTATCTAAAAAAAACATCTTTCTGGTAGAGTTATGATTATACCTAGATATTTTTCTAGCAGGAACGAGAGATTAACTAAATCAAACAACGACAACTGTTATTGATGCGTACACCCTATTCTCATAAATATACTAACTTCGTAAAATCAGGTAACCAAGAAATACAGGACCCATCTACGCTTTATTTTTAAATATCGAATACTTCATTTGAATTATTGCCTATAGCGTTAGAGAGTTATTAGTCTTTGTTCTTTTAATGGGCACAAAATACAAGGTGCAAGAAAAATAATGTATCGTTTTGAATGTGGTTTGCATTATTGTAAATTATCTCTAAGTTACTGCGCATTATTAATTAATTACATTTATTTATCGACTACTACAAGACTTATCGATAACAATTATGTCAATGTTTAATTTTGTCAATCTCTCGTTCCTGCTAGAAAAATATCTAGGTATAGTTATGATGGTGCCTTTGACTATATTGATTTAAGCCATTTGTGCCTTGACTATTTTATATTTACTTGATATAAGTGCAAAGAAAGTAAAGTTCGAAACGAGTGGCGATAAATTATAACACGACCAAAAGGAGTGTTTTACATCGACTCGAGCTACGAATTTCTTTCTCGCACGTGTATCGTACGCCGTTTTTCAGTACAGATGGCCCCCCGAATTTTCGAATTGTCTTTGTCGCACTAATAGGAAAGAGCGACGGAGAGGAAGAACTACGAGAACTAGACTACTAGGGAGAACTTCGTCAGCCTCCGTAGCCTAGTTGGTAGTGACCCTGCCTACGAAGCTGGACGTTCCGGGTTCGAATCCTGGCGAGGGCATTATTTGTGTATTTATTTAACACAAATATTTGTTCCTTGGTCATGGCTGTCTATGTATGTAATGTATCTATCTATTATATACCTAGGTATATCGTCGCCCGTCGTCGTTGGCCGTGTGGTGACGGCAGAAAGAATACATTTGTCACCACCCCAACTCCTCCTGTGGGTGTCGTCACTTATCATATTTGATTTAAGATTGATGATGGGCAGCAGCGTCATCATAGTGGACGCATTACTGCGATCGTCAATCCGCTTGCCCAGCGTGGCGATTATGGGCATTTACCTCCAGGCGTCTATACGCATAGTTAATGGGCGAGGCCACGTCCAGCAGTGGACTATCATAGGCTAATGATACTAATAGGAAAGACGGAGAGGAAGAACTACGATACGCTACTGAGCGATAGCGAATGGCAACTTGGCTACGCACCCAGTGATCGCAAAGAAACCGTAGAAAGACCGAACGGCCGTCTTCGTTCCATTAATTTGTCCAGCATTTGATTAATTACATTTCTTTCCCGGACTCTGAATTAATCATTGTTTGTTTAATTTACTTTGTTGGCTTTCTTTCGTATTCATTATCTGTGAGCTTTATTGATGTTGACAATATCTTTTCATTTATTTTGTTTGTGATTTATAATCACTATAATCAGAGATCGGACAAATGTGCGTCATTGTTCGCACAAATATGGACATGACTACAAAGATGAATAAATGAATAACTACTAATTTTTTTTTTGTCGAATTTGTATGTCGAAGTTTTGAGATGATTATTTACAAAGGTTTTCATAGTTACCGGTGTCAAATAGGTAATTTTTTTAAAATGATTAAATGATTATTTTTTCAATTAATCTAGGAGTCATGTCCTTACTATTGCTAAAGGTGCGTGCAGACCAAAAGAGCATTCGCTGTTCTATCCCCCTACTCTACGAAATTCGATCGTTACGCGAAATGTGATTCGTTGATTTCGTAGAGTGGGGGATAGAACAGCGAATGCTCTTTTGGTCTGCACGCACCATACCAATGACGCACATTTGTCCGATCTCTGTTTATAACAGACACAGGTGGGTGAATCAACTTTTTTTGTCTGTTATTGCCAAGGTTACGGTCATCTGAGTCACTCTGGTTTTATGCAAAATTATGCTACTTAAATTAGGCAGACATGCATGTAATGTATGTTTGTTAGACGGCCCATAAGGAAAGGGCTTATTAACCCCACAAAAATGTATGTTTGCATAGCTTAAGTAGCATAATTTTGCATAAAACCAGCGTGACTTAGGTGACCGTAACCATGGCAAGAACAGACAGAAAAAAGTCGATAGACCCAGATATTTGTGTTAAAACAAATCAAATAATTTTATGTGATATTTTATTGATTGGTATGTTTTTTACATTACCATGAAAGTACGAACTATTTACTAAAATAATAAATAATAATTAGATCGGTATCTACCTAAAACTGTGTGACTTAGATTAAAATTTGAATTTCACCGGACGTTGACTTTTTTTTGGTATAGACATTTGATATTAAATTAATCTTCCCTTTTCCAACAAAATTAAAAAAAAATCGTGCGTTCTAGCCTCCGTTGTGTAGAGCAAAATATTCTGTCTTTAAAAAAAATACACAAAGGTGGTCGAAAAATCTGTAAGTATCTTACAAGATCCATTGCCAAGAATAGGGTTAATAACGTCTCTTAATATGTAGGTACGTAAATACAAAATTGACCTGTCATGATATTCTATGAATAAACACAGGTACAGGTGATTTCATTATAGTTGAGGTGAATGATATCACACACATTTAAATAAAGTCCTAATTGCATAAAAATATACTGAATGAATGAATGACTTAATGTCACTTCCGTCAAAATATTGAAGCAAATCTCTTGAACAAACTTTTCGGGCAATCTTGCAGTCTCAATTAGATTTGCTATCAGTACGAAAATGGAACACCGATTTCAAATTCCCCATATGTCTACATGACATGTTGTTGTGTGCGTGACCTCAACTCTCGTGTACCATCAGGTACAATAGCGTGTTATGAATAGAGCACATTTCCTTATGTCGACCTTTCGCCATTCGCCTGAAACCCGCTGGTTTGGCATAAGCGGATCATCCACTTTGAGCCCGTATGGAAAACAGGTCAGTTAATAACTTAACATATTCTATCCGAAGTTGCTCAATCGCTACTAGATATATCGAAGCGGCCACGGTGCTCAAAAATATCTAAACATGCACTGTAAGTAGTCTTACATAATAATTTGCCTGTAAACCTTAAGAAAGAACAGAATATAACAATCTTCAAAAAAAAAACAATTTGGCTTCAAGTTAAATGTTTTTATAATGTAAGAGAATATTTTACATGATAGTTGGGTCATTTGCAGAAAAAGTGTACCTTTTAATTTTTTTTGCGATCATGGACTGTAATACATCATTTTACTCGGCATCGTGCGTACTTTTCAGTTATGAAACACAAAAATTGTCCCTAATGTCACGAAAATAAGTATGTAAATTGAGAATACTCAGTTTAGTTACTCCCATACTAAATGTATGAAACTGATAAAAAAACATCTCCAATTTGTTACAGAATTTTTCATACCTTTAGTATGGGAGTAACTAAACTGAGAAATCTCAATTTACATACTTATTTTCATGACATTAAAAGGTACACTTTTTCTGCAAATGACCCAGTTACCATTGAAATTAAAATTGTTAAATTTGATGTACCCATAAATTCAAAATCATGAATATGGACAAAATAAAAAGAAATTCTCTTTAAGGAACAGTCGCATGAATTTATTATATAATTCGGTTACGATTATTCCTTTAAAACCTACAGTATACGCAGATTTTATGTATCTAAAATTAATATATAAATAAATAAAACGTTTATTCATTTATAATCATAAAAATACGTACTTACTATAAATGAAGGGTCCACGGAAAAAAACATTCACACGCACACAAAATGGCTATCCCTCTCCGTCTTATTAATATGGCTTTAAGAGTGAAAGGTTTTCCCGTTGGACTACAGTATGGGGTTCTTCAAAAGAGGAGTGTACAAGTTCTTATTGGGTCGGCAACGCGCATGTGACACCCCTGGGGTTGCAGGCGCCCATAGGCTACGGTGACTGCTTTCCATCAGGCGGGCCGTATGCTTGTTTGCCACCGACGTGGTATAAAAAAAAAGGCACAAGCAATGTTTACCGGCTTGCTAACTTAGGAGACCTTTATGAATAAGGGGTTAATCTTTCCGGTTGTCTGTCATTCAAATAAGACCACATCTAATACGAACTGTCAGACACGCGAAATTTACCCTGGATTCGTGTTTCGTGTTGATATTTATTAACTGTCTGACGTCTATCCTGCTCAGAAGTTGAATTGTGTACGCTAAATAAGGGATTAAATTTAGGCCAGTTTCATGGGATTTACGATTTGGATTTTGTAAGTATAACATTTATTTAAGCGCGGAATGAAACGATTTCGTCAAATAAATAAAATGCATATCGGTTTTAGACATCAGAAGCAAATAAAAAATATCATTATTTTTTTTTAACTGACGGACCGTGTTGTGACGGCAGTTACATAGAATTATTTAGACAGTGTGAGGCCTTTAACACGGGAGAAAAATGAAATGAGTGACTTCTTAGACTATCGGCAATAATCCTGTAAAGGTCCCGGTGTTTCAAAGTGGTTAAGTTCGGAGATATTGTCATTCAAAGCTATGGACCTTTAGTACTGGATCTTGGCATCACGATGTCGTAGCTTGTCAGTCGCAAGACATCTTGATAGTATACCAGGTACCAGTTACGAAGTCATAACAGTAATTTTGTTTTTATTTTTACACTAATTTGTTACGGTTTAAAAAAAAATTGTACATCTTTCAAT
This sequence comes from Thaumatotibia leucotreta, assembly GCA_025490895.1. Classification (NCBI taxonomy): domain Eukaryota; kingdom Metazoa; phylum Arthropoda; class Insecta; order Lepidoptera; family Tortricidae; genus Thaumatotibia; species Thaumatotibia leucotreta. The sequence goes on from JALPQI010006545.1 coordinate 38,618, forward strand.
AAGGTGTTGATAACTTTTAACTCAAGTAAATGAACCCATAATAATGAAAAATACATGAACAAAAAAAGTTTTTTTTTTTTAAATTACAATATGTGGAAATGATTGTTGATCAGCTTATTAACGCACCGTTTAAATTTTCGCCCCGGTTGTAGGCCATACACTCTATATTATATGTTATACATATCTATCACTAGCCTGCAATAAAAGCTTTAACAAAATACGTCATCCCGAACCGATTGTTCACCGCAAACGTGATCAAAACCATTCCAAATTGGACAAATGTCCCTCTAAGCCTCAGACACCTACATTAGGGCGCGACACGTCCTGGATTATGGGATTAACAACTTCGCACTGCGATCCTAATTAATGCGGCAAACTTTTGACACATTTTGAATGACTAATGGCGTTTTTGGATATTTGTTTTGTTGAAAAAATAGTAAATAAATTACGATACGAGAGCGAAAAAATTAAGTTCCCTTGCTGCACGTGTATCATACCACGTTTTTCAATACCATCCGAAGTTCCGTTCAAGAAATGAACCAGTTCTCGCACTAGTAGGTACGTAAAAAAAGTACCACCTATACAAAAAAAAAATCTAAAACGGGTACGCTTCTGGGAGACGGGAAATAAAAAATACTTTGAAATGCAAAATTTACCAAATACTATTTAACAAAACTTACCTACAAACTCCTCTTCCAAAAGACATGACAATACTTTATGTAGATTTATATATTATGAGCAAAATATCGTGATTCAAATAAATATTTTGTGTTAACATGTTACGTACTGATACCTACTTCCACCTTAGTTTTATTTCACGAAAGTTTTTTTATATTTAAAAATATATTTACAACAAATTTTGAAAAACAAATTAGGAAACCTTTCTAAATACCCGTTTTTCCATTATGGGGGGCTGAAACCAGATACCTTATTAGCACAAAACGGGTAATGGTTAAATAATGAGGTTGATCTTACTCGTTACTTTTTACCCGTTATAGTTTTACAATAATACAGCGGCCAAATAAGAACCAGAAACAACGAAACCAGTTCGTAAACGTATGTTGTTTTTACAACATAAGTTCGAACTAATCCTATTTTGAGCTCGCTAAGTTTACTCATTCGGAAAATTATCATTTTCATAATGTCGCTCCGGATTTTAATGAAATTTTCCATCCTGCACATTCATGGCGTGATTCATCCGAGACACGGAGGCTGGCGTCATGGCGTCGCGACGCCGTGACGCCAGCGTTGCTAGGCAACCTGGCGTGTTGATGACCCTTCGTTAAGTGAACCAGCATGAAGCCTTTATCATTAGTGGCATTGTGTGTAATTGAGCGTGTTTTCGTAAATATACGTTTTAGAAATGTTGGTTTATGTTGCAGATTGCAGATGATACAAGGTATGGCAGGTTGCAGTGACAGCCACGTACCGTTATAAAACGAAAACTAATAAGTATTTTTAGTACAGATGTTGCCTTTTTTAGGCTCTAATGCGAGAAGTGGATCATTTTACGTCAGGTCCAAAACTTTGGAGGGCCATCTGTACTAAAAAACGTCGTACGAAACACGTGCAAAAACGAAATTCGTAACTCATGTCGATTTAGAACACTCCCTTCGGTCGTGTTTTAAAACATCGCCACTCGTTTCGAATTTCGCGTTTTTCGCACTTGTGTCGTAATGTACTATTTTTGGTACATATGGTGCCTTTTTAGGCTCTAGTGCGAGAAATGGGTCATTTTACGTCAGGTCCAAAACTTCGGAGGGCCATCTGTACTAAAAAAAGTCGTACGAGACACGTGCAAAAAAGAAATTCGTAACTCGTGTCGATTTAGAACACTCCCTTCGGTCGTGTTTTAAAACATCGTCACTCGTTTCGAATTTCATGTTTTTTGCACTTGTGTCGTTGGGTACTATTTTGGCCTAAGTAAAAAGACGGCAAATTAAAATGTTTATAGGTAAACAACTTTTTTTACTAGGTACCAATAATTCTTGGGCTGAGTATGCCATTTTCAATAATATTGTATGCAAATAAGGGCTCAATTGGAATAAAATTCACCGTTTTCATTGTACTATTAAGAAAGCTACTCATACAAACTTTACTATAGGTGTTGGAATTTTCGTTACGCACCACAGCGACTAACTTTTATGTAGGTACCTACTAAAATAAAATGTTGTCAATATTGGTATTTTCCTCTAACTAATAACCAATAATAACAGCTTTAATTTTCCCTTAAAGTTAATATTACTTATACAAGGTGCCCATGAGGAAAGGGAAAAATTCTAACAGCATATTCCTGAGACTAAAAGAAACAAAAAATGTAAGATGAGTTTTGGAAAAATCAGCAAAAAAATTTTTTTTTTTGGTTTTGTTGTTTTGAATGCCTTAATACACAAAAGAAGGATTTTATTTAGGAAACAATCGCAAAAATTCACTGTAAAGTTTTTTTTTACATTTGCTAGGTAATTAAAGATTTTTTTCTTCATCTGATGTCTATTAATTAAGTGTGACAAGACTAAGACAACATGGTGACAAAATCGTTTCCTAAAACGCGTTTATCATAGCGTAACGGTATAAAACAGTTTTAAGAAAAAATCCAATTTTCTCTGAAATTAGACTGAATCCAGAAAATTTCATATGACATTTTAAAATTCAAATTAGGTCATAAATCCGGTGTTGAATTTTACCCTTTTCTCATGTGCACATTTTATTAAGTTTAAGGGAAAATTTAAGCCCTACTCTCTTAAATGATGAGAAATTTTTTACTCTTTGAAAAAATGAGAAATATTTTAGCAAACAATAATTTAACCCGGTCATACACGTCTGCTAGCAAGCCGCTAAGTATTGTTTGTCTCTTTCGATCTTGACATATTGATAATACCGAAAGGGGTGAATATCTGAGCGTTTCAACCGCCTAATTTTGATGGCATCATTTTTGCCGAAGTTTCTAAATTTCTCAATGTTATACTTCGTCATTTGTTTGAGATACCGTGCCTCCTTCAAATGACAAAGTAGTACATTGTAGCGAATAGAAACTTCGACAAAAATGATGCCACCAAAATTAGGCGGTTGAAACGCTCTGATATTCACCCAAAGAGACAAACAATACTTAGCGGCTTGTTAAATTAGGAGTCGTTTATGAATGCGGGTTACAGTTTATCCAATTTTACCTTCGTCTAACATCGACCTACGCACGAAAGTTGAACAATTTTCCTCTTTTCATGTTAATAAAGTTAACTCAAGCTGATAAACCCAATTACTCGCGGAAATATGTTGTTCAATATTATTTGTGTAATTTAGAAGCTTAACATAATAATTATGGCAAACTTAATTCATGTAAAGAGTAGGTATCTGACTTGACTGAATAAAATAGTACATTACGACACAAGTGCGAAAAACATGAAATTCGTTTTTGCACGTGTCTCGTACGACGTTTTTTAGTGCAGATGGCCCTCCGAAGTTTTGGACCTGACGTTAAATGACACACTTCCCGCACTAGAGCCTAAAAAAGACATCATCTGTACTAAAAAATATAGTAGGTATTCTAAAGATATTATCTCTAATGAAGACAAGGTGGATAAGGTGACCTGTAGGTATGCTTAGCACATGATTGGTATGTCAGTATGTCGCCGCGAGATAGATTTTTCATCCTAACTATATCAATAAAAGAGGGATGGATAGGCTATCTCGCGGCGACAATTTGTCGCAATAATCCTGTGCTAAGCTTGGTGGTGAAGGTCTCAAAAGTCCGCTAGATGCGGGTGGCGCAGGATCGGTCATTGTGGCAATCTTTGGGGGAGGCATATGTTCAGCTGTGAACGGCTCATGAAATGATGACGTCTTTTGGCATATGATGATGATGATATGTCCATTTGATTGTGCCTAACAACAACAGTAACCTGAATCTTCTTTCATCTTCGCTCAATGAGTTTTTAATGGATTTTTCTCCCATTTGAATATATTTGCATCTTCAATGTTATTCCGCTTGTAATTTCACACCGCTTACAGCGCTTTGTTTTTTAATTAGTTATTGATAGGGTCTTTGAAATAGCTTTATGGGAGAAAATGAAGTTACAGTAGCTACTGAACCATGGTTAGCCTCCATGGCCTAGATGGTAGGGTATCCTGCCGTTTGACCAAAAATTGTTTAACAAATTTACACTTGGCAACCAACTACTGGCAAAATTATGTTTCGGCAAATGCTTTTTTCTACAAAAACATCTTTGACAATTTATTATCTTAGCAAAATAATTAACTAATAAAATATCATTTTATAAGAGGTATTTTTGGCAAAAGAATATTTAACAACAAAGTAAACTAATAAATTTACCATTAGCCTAAAAATGTTTGCTAAAATGGGTTGGAGTATAGCAACGGGGGCGCGGGACTTAATTACCAAGATATTGGCACCTAAATAAAATTTGGTTTTGGTCAAAATTACTAATGAATTACTAAATCGGCAGTAAGCGAGCGAAGCGAGCGAACAAAACCTTCCAGGGCGGATCCGACTCGGATAGGTTAGGTTAGAAGTAGTAGAGGTTATTTTTTTTGTTGCAACCCAGAAAACTTTTCCCCAAAATCAAAAATGGCCGAGATATTTGACATCAAATTAAAAAAAAATTAACATAACATTCATCGTAATCTTGACCAAAATCTGCAGTGAGCGAGAGAAGCGAGCGAACAAAACCTTCCGGGGCAGATCCGACTCGGATAGGTTAGGTTAGATTTTTTTTTTGTTGCAACCCAGAAAACTTTTCCCCAAAATCAAAAATGGTAGATAGGTATTCGGTGAATGTACAAATATGTTAAACGTAGTTTTAGGTGACATGTAAAATATACAATTGATTTATTTATTAATTTATACATTGTTCTAATGTATTAATTGCTTAATGATTATTTGTCAATTGAGTTTTTGTAAAATGATACATTTGCGGAATAACATTTTTGCCACTTACTACATTGGTGAAACGTTTGTTGTAAAATAAATATTTGCTAACATTGTTTTGGTTAAACATTAGTGAACCAGATGGTAGCCCTGCCTACGAAGTTGGAGGTTTTGGGTTTGGAAATCTCGGCGCGGGCATTTATTTGTGTGTTTATCACGGTTATTTTTTATGTTTAAGTATTGTCACTTAGGCTAGTTCCTGTGACACTACTATAAAAACGAACAAAAGACAAATAGATGATGTAATCGAAATAAATGAGTCTAATGCCTCCACTACACGTCTGCGGATGGGTCCGCGGACCACCACTCCAGGGTTTAAGGCTTATTGCCATAAGATTACCACACAAAAAAACTGTTAGTTATTTAAGCAATTTGTATTTGCGAAATGTCGAGCCCCCTTATTCATAAACGTCTTCTAAATTAGCAAGCCTCTAAGTATTGTTTGTCACTTTCAGTCTTAGTCATATCTGTGGAAACCTTTAATTGGCTTGTTTGATAACTAATTTGTAAAACCTAGTCTTAGTAATTTTAGCTGTTAGTTTTCCGAATAAGCCGCTAGGCAAGACAAGCGCTGTCACTGATGAATATGGTCGCGTTCATGGAAAAATATGTTTTGTATAATTCGTTTTATAGTTGTATACTTTTTTATTTAGATTTTTTTACCTTTTGTCTTTGTTTTCTTTTTGGATTTATTTTTCTCTCTTTTTTGTGTGTTATCTGTCGTGGCATCACCAAATGGGCCCTACGGAAGATCAGCGCTGGCTTTCGGGCTAGCACTACGCTGAGTTGGGTCCATTTCGTGATGCACCAACTATTCTTTGTTAATTGTTTTACATATATATACTCGTTTGTCTTGTGTGTCGTGAATAAATGTTTATTATTATTATTATTAATAAAATAAAATAAATAAATTAGTCTTATTGATAAGTTCTTCAATGCATCGGTAATGAATATCAATGTCAACCTATAAAAATTTAAACCGCCATTTAAAATTGGTTGTGATTGGTCCATCAAAGTTTTGATTGGCCATATTCTGTAAACATTTGTCAAAGACACAACAGCGCCGAAATAGGCGCGGTGTTAAGAAATGTACTATGTCCTGTCCATCTTAGTACAATTGAATAACTGTTCTGGGGGTCTTTATGAACTGGCGTTAGACGTCCATGTTATATGGTCGCAGTAGATATTAAAGGAAATAGATGTTCAAGGACATAATTTTAGCCACATAAAGTGCTTTAAAATACCAGTTAGCATTTTCTCCATCCTACAAAAATCCATTTCCTAGCAGAAAGCTGGCAATATTGAGCAGTTTAAAAGAATGCCCGGTTTTTTATCTCGCACGGTTTAGGTAAAATAAAGCGAGATGTGAGATGAAAAATATGCGATATTACAACGGCTGAGAGACTTCGTGTCAGGATGATAGCCTATTCTGAGTAGACCGTGAGTGTATAGTGAATATGAACACAGTAGAACATTTCTATAGAAACGAACTGTTGCGAAATAGTATTTTATACAACCCTTGTTTTAGAGAGGTCAAAAAAGGTGAGTGGCGTGGGTAGAAAATATTACTAACAATTACGGCTGCCATCTAAAAATTCACTAAAGGACAAAGACTCCAAATAACCCGGACATTATTACACAATAATACCGCCACATTACAAATTTCCATTGAGGTATTTCCTCATATGAAAAGGGGTTTCCCCGGACAATTTTTGAAAACCCCCCAGATGGTTTATAATACAGGAAAACCCCGGAAATCCCGGATGGATGGCAGCCCTACTAACAATGCTTAAGGTAGACACCTACTAAAAATATGAAAAAGAGTGTCTTTTGTTTGCCTACCAACGGCCATGCAGTAGTATTCAATAAATAAATGAAATGGTAAATAAATAACAACAATAACTTTGTTGCCTGACTAAACAGTTCTCAAATGTTACCTAATACTGTCTGCCTACAATCTTTTTCGTCAACGTGTTCTTGTCCACTATAGAACCTTAAAAGCATGTTTTCTGTGCGGCCTCGCCAGGAATTTATCGCAGTCATCGCTTGCTGGTCCCAATGGGACGTACCCGAGAATGCCTTCACAAACTAGGCAACTATCATTGCCATTACCTGGTACTAGTACAGGTATTCTGATATTTTTTATCTCTGGTTAACATAAAAGGTTATTAGCTTCACTTGTAACTTTTTTTGTGTGACGAAGGTAGACAGCTGAGCTCTCTGCACCTGATGGAAAGCAGGAAACTGAGGCCATAGTGACCAAAATCGCCTATGCGCTGCCTGCCCTCAGGACTTGGATTGCCTCTATCTATGCCAGTAATTACACCGGCTATCTTACCCCTAAACCGGAACACAGTACTAGCTATTTAGCGGTAGGTTGACGGGTAAGACGGTTGTATTCGCTATCCGGCTAGCTCTATCCGGGCGCACCCTGCACGAGGTCCTACCACCAGCAAAAACTGTTTAAGTAATGTATATGTCACCGTAATATTGTAAATACTGTTAGATTATAATTTACCTAGCGAAATTGTAAATTATCGAAAGATTGTCAACTGTTTAATGCTGTTTACAATTTAACGCTTTATTTTTCGTTAGATTATAATCTGCCGAGTAGAAACCGACAGATTTTCAAATAGCACTGTGATTGGTCGGTCTTAAATATGGCCGCTCTGTGTACTTTCCAATCTTGCCATAGAGTTAGAAATCAAACACAGGTGTCAGTGAAATAAAATACATCGTTGAATAATAATATGTCGTTGAAATTTTTTTTTTTAGTCCATATTGTCGAAGACATCCCGGACATCAGCTTGTGCGAGATTAGAATGGCTCTTGAACAGCTCAAAAATAACAAAGCGCCTGGGGAGGACGGAATTACAGCTGAGCTTCTGAAGGCGGGTGGTAAACCAATCCTTACGGCCCTTCAGAAGTTGTTCAATTCTCCTGCAGCGGGGAGTTAGGCAAGGAGATGTCATCTCCCCTAAGCTGTTTACCGCTGCACTGGAGGATGTCTTTAAGACTCTGGACTGGCGAAGGCTGGGTATCAACCTAAACGGCGAGTACCTCACTCACCTTCGATTCGGTGACGATATAGTAGTCTTGGCTAAGACCTTGGAGGACTTAAGTACTATGCTCGTTGACCTCAGTAAAGCCTCCGAGCGAGTTGGTCTTAGGATGAACATGGATAAGACGAAAATCATGTCGAATTCCCATGTAGCACCAACTCCCGTAATAATCGGAGACTTTACACTCGAAGTTGTAGACGAATATATATACCTAGGGCAAACTATTCAGTTAGGTAGGTCCAACTTCGAGAAAGAGATCAATCGTCGAATCCGACTCGGTTGGGCAGCGTTCGGGAAGCTACGACACATATTTTCGTCCAATATTCCGCAGTTTTTGAAGACGAAAGTCTTTAATCAGTGTGTGTTGCCAGTGATGACATACGGTACTGAAACGTGGCCGCTTACAATGGACCTCATAAGAAGGCTCAAAGTCACCCAAAGGGCAATGGAGAGGGCTATGCGTGAAACGGGTCTCTCTGCGTGATCGTATTAAAAAGAGACCATCCGCAGCAGAACCAAAGTAACTGAAATAGCTCCGAATCCCTAAACTGAAGTGGCAGTGGGCGGGGCACATTGCGCGTAGAACCGATGGCCGTTGGGGCGGGAAGGTTCTTGAGTGGCAGCCACATACCGGAAGGCGTAGCGTGGGTAGGCCCCCCACAAGGTGGACCGATGACCTGGTGAAAGTCGCAGGAGTCCGCTGGATGCGGTTGGCGCAGGACCGGTCATTGTGGCAATCTTTGGGGGAGGCCTATGTTCAGCAGTGGACGTCTTTCGGCTGATATGATGATGATGATGATGATGATATTGTCGAAGATAACCGGTCCAGAATAAAAAAAATTGTGTCCTCTCAAATGTACTCCGTAGCCTAGTTGGTAGCGACCCTGCCTACGAAGCCGGAGGTTTTGAGTTCAAATCCCGGTGAGGGCAATTATTTGTACTGGTAGTTAAGGGCGTTCTCACTTTTAGGGACACCAGAACCCGAATTAGTTTTTTTTCTCGCATTTGCTATTTCGTTTAACGATTCAAAAGCGCTCGTTGCTGGGCCTAACTGAATAAAGATTATTTTGACTTTGTCTTTGACCAATATCGGTTTTTATTCAATTGTGAATAAATTCAAAATAAAAATCACATTAGCGTCTCTAGATGTGTATAAAAGTAAGAGTTTGTGAACTGAGTCACAGCAATATTGATAAAAATACCTATTTTCTGAGATTTTCGCGTATGATCTCGTAAAGTATAGATGTAATCCATTTATAATGAAGCTCCCATAGGTCACAAATTCCACATTTTTTTATTTTACACTAAAAAGGTAAATTGCACGAAAAAAAGTTGATTGACCCAACACTGTAATGTAAACTAATACTTTTGATTTCCTATTTATTAAGCAATAAATATGTACATTATTAATCTCACAACATTAGAAATGCATGTATTTTATTTGACTGACATATGTGTTTGATTGGCGACGTCGGAAACACGGTGGTTAAGTTGTTCAATCAAGCTGCGTTTCGATGCATGTTATGTATTAATCACAATTTGACGGTTTCGCGTCGACATATTATAATTTACCGAAAATCAATCCGTTACATTGCAAATATGTTACGGATCACCATCTTTCGATAGTTTATAATCTCGCGAGTGAAATTGTAATTTATCGGCTTTATAATATGATGGCGACACACAATCTCACAACATTAGAAAAGCGTGTATTTTATTTCACTGCCACTTGTGTTTGATTTCTAACTCTATGGCAAGTTAACAGAGAGGCCATACAACCGACCAATCAGAGAGCCATTTGACAATCTGACGGTTTCTTCTCGACAGATTATAATCTAACGAAAAATAATGCGTTAAATTGTAAACAGTATGACGCAGTTGACAATATTTCGATAGTTTACAATTTCGCTAGGTAAATTATAATCTAACGGTATGTACAATATTACGGTGACATATATAAGAAAACCTTGGAATATTAATTTGACCCTCTTCCCGGTCTTCGATTAGGATGAAATTATGCTCTGAGTTCTGATGACAATACATGACTAGCCCGAACTAAACATTCTGAAACACTTGATGTGTGAATGTCATGCCTTCGCCAGACAAAGGATGAAAGACTTCGGAACCGGCTATATGGAACCGAAGGAGTTCAAAACGCTACCGCTAGGGTCCATCCTCAAACATTGAGTTGATAGAACAATCCCTGGGCTAGGCGAAACAGGGGGGCAATTACACAAAATATTCCAATGGGTCGAAGTATATCCATAAGGGCCCCACCAATAAGATAAGAAGACAAGCCCTAACTAACCTAACCCTACCCTAGTAATTAGGGTTCTACAGAACCTTCATTAGTGGTAGTATTAAAAAATATAAGTCGATGGGAAATTGAACAACAATAAATAAATAAAAAAAAAAACAATATGAATTCATTCGTCTTAATAAAATCGTATTATCAAAACTTGGGTATTACCTACAAGGCAGATTATTTTGTAGTAAGAGAAAATTGCAGCGTTAGTTCATTGTCTAAACAGTTCAAAGAAGCGGAGCGAGAAAAGCCTTTACGGGGCGTTAAACAACATAACAAAACTTACTATACTATACAAACTTAAGGAGTCTTTTTGTAAATACAGGGTGTAAGTCTAACACGGGCGAAGTTCTTAGCGGGGATTAGTTGCGGACATAATAACTACTTCATTCGGTAGGTAAACAAAATAATTACATTAAAAAAAGGATTCTTTGGGCCCCCTCTCACCTAGCGTCTCCCGAACGTCGACGCCTCACCAACGCCCGCGCGGCGTCGACGCCGCGCTCCTGCGTCTAGGCTGCGCCTGTCGAACGTCAACGTCGCATTGACGTCCGCGCGGCGTCGGCGCCGCGTTAGCGCCGCGCCTCCTCGACGTTAATGGCGGCTGTCGAGCGTCGAAGCGTCTTGTCGGCGCCCACGCAGCGTCACTGCGGCGGACAGAGCACGCAACCCACCGCGTCTCAATAATATCAGTTGAAAGGCACCAAATAGGATACACGTACCTTACTGTTAAAAATTTGTTCGATTATCAAATAAAGTCATGGATTCCGATGAAGAAACACTGCTGTTAACGTTACTATTGAAGCGGGCAGGGTGCGGGGGGAGAGCCGCTGCGTGGGCGCCGACAAGGCGCTTCGACGCTCGACAGCCGCCATTAACGTCGAGGAGGCGCGGCGCTAACGCGGCGCCGACGCCGCGCGGACGTCAATGCGACGTTGACGTTCGATAGGCGCAGCCTAGACGCAGGAGCGCGGCGTCGACGCCGCGCGGGCGTTGGTGAGGCGTCGACGTTCGGGAGACGCTAGGTGAGAGGGGGCCCTTACTCCTATAATCCTAAAAAAAGTCTGGGGTCATAATTAAGTGTAACTTTAAAAAAACCTCGTAGTCCATGAATACACTAATGAATCCCATATCTGGTTTAATTTTTCTTCCCTTATTAGATTTACACACGGTATAGCCCCATTCACCCAGACTTTGGGACTATAATTCAATACGGCAAAAGATGACTAAGAAAACCTAGAGAGCTAAACATAAACCTAACAGTATGGAAACTGGAGTTTTCTCCCGTCACTCATGTTGATCCCTTGTCAAAAGATACAGTAATTTCAGTTTCACCATTTTCATAACTTTTGCCATTTTAGATCATCATCAATATAACATTTTGGAATATTTTTTACACCTGTATGCACAAAACTGATTGCTCTAAAATGTGCTGATAATTGACAATCATCAATACAATGAAATTTATTTCTTACTTAATTCCCGAAACATAGCACATCGTAAATTCTCACAACAGTGGCCGTTGGAGGCCATAAACAGAGGGAAGTGGAAAAATAAAAGCATTCCCGGACCCCTGTGCCCTCTAATTGTACATTACCTACCGTTTCCGTTCGACTACACGGGTATGGATTTACTTCGAAACCTTAACTGAGATGCAGTGTTATTTCCCTCAAACGTCAGTCTATGACAGCGTAACTAGATTCGTATCCTGGTATCCTACCGACAGCGCAAAGTTGAGTACTAATTTGGGGCCACTCTATCAGCCTATCTCAGTCTACACTGCTGGGTAAATCCACAAGACTGTAACAACAGTTACCAATTATTTCATGTGTTTCAAATTAATCAATCAAATTATAAATATTAGATGTCATATACCAAAGAAAAACGACCAAGATCACCTAATGTCCGAGGTGGGGATCGAACCCACGTACTCAGCTTTCGCGGCTGATGCCTGTACCCCTCGGCCACTCGGTCTTAGCAACCACCGGTCAAATTTCTCGGGTATATGCAATCCCTTACAAGGCTAGGCGCCTTTGACCATTCTCTAAGGGCAAGCAATATATGCCTGCACCTCCTATTAGAATACTTTACAGTTTTCTAGAATAGCTAGAGAGAGCTGGTAATATTTTAGTTAATAAATAATTTGATTTGTGTTTTAGCAATACGTTTAATCAATCAAAGTTGAGTTTCTCTACGTCTAGCCTAGACATGTAGGTAGATATATTATGTGGATGTTTAAATCCACTTACTTAATATAAGAACATACAAAAGAATTGGTAACTGATGTTACAGTCTTGTGGATTTATCCTGCTGGAGGTAAGCCTCTCTTATTAATTATGCGTATAGACGTATTAAAGTGTCACTGACCAATGACCATTCTACAAGATGGATGATGGGCAGCAGCGTCAATCCGCTTGCCCAGCGTGGCGATTATGGGCATTTACCTCCTAATGCGTCTATCTATATACTTAGTTAATATGAGAGGCCCATGTCCAGCAGTGGACTAACATAGGCTGATGATGATGATGATAGACGCATTAGGTGATAAATGCCAATGCAAGCGATTGGCGACCGCAATAATGTTTCTACTATGATGACGTTGTGCTACACATCAATATTCAATCAAAGAATGGTCAGTAACACTCCAATTCCCTAGTTGACTCTCACGACATCCGTGGGAAGAGTTGGGGTGGTGACAAATGTATTCTTACAGTCGTCACCACACGACAACGGCGGTTGAATTTGAGGCAGGTTCATAGGGCCCCAGCGCACGCAAATTGTTTGCTGAGATCGCGAAACGTCTGGTTGACGTAACTAAAGACCGAAGAGCTGGCGATTTCCTCGCACAACGCATCAGTATTGCGATACAGCGAGGAAATGCCGCCAGCATCCTCGGTACAATGCCACAAGGGCCAATCTTAGATATAGGTTAGGTTAAGTAGATTAGTTAGATTTAATCAAGTCAGGTTAAATTTATTTTGTGCTTCTGATTGTTTATGTTTATCCGTGTTGATTAGTCATGAATACCTAAATGTTTCATCTAAATCTACTAAATCTTCTAGTATGTTACATAAAAAAGTAAAACAGCTTTAGAAAGACATCGTACGACAAAATTAAATCAAAAAGACCCTTACCTTTAGTATTCACGGCAGCTAGCAGAAGCCAAGCGTATGACAAATCGAGTTTAAAATTTCGCCATTTTTTACAATTCGTCTCTAAAATTAATTCAACTGCACCGAAACTCATTTGTATGCGCGCAGCGGTTCGAAAATCAACAACTGAGTGAGCATTGTCTATTCTGTCCGCGCCCGATTCAACCCTTCCTACTCAGTTCATTTCTTTCCGAAAATTGTGATTTTATTTCCCTTAGTGTAAATGCAATGAAATGTCCTTTTGTCAATCCCACTTTCGCAAATAATTGTACTCGTTGTCGATACGAGTATTGCTCATTTTGTTTATGTTTACATCAACATGGATACAAATATTGATATTCATAGGCAATTTAATTATTCTTTTATCTTCACTTGGGTATTGGTAACTATATTATTTCGCTTTATTTATTTAACCTTTATACAAAATATTTTCTTCGGTTACCGCGAGGATTACTCATGAAATAAAACTATGAAAACGGATAAACTCGCGTATATTAACTAATTTTAACTTCATTCCGACGTTTCGAACACTTTACAGGGTTTTCTCTACCACCAGCTTGGGATCCAGTTGTTCATCTGATAAAGGAACAGTCTAGACATAAACCGTGAGGCTGATGTATTTGGCGGTGGTGACCATTACCCCCCTTTTTAGTACTGGCAACATTTTTTCAAAATTATTTTAAATTTCCTTATTAATCAAAATTGTATGTTTCGGTTTAATGCATGATGATCTTAAGATGTACTAGAAATGTTTTTTGAAAAGAGTTGTTCCGCTGAGTTTCTTGCCGGTCCCAATTTTGGGATACCTTCCTAACAATACAATCATACAAAGGAAGGAAATACTTCTCAGGCAGTGGCGTAGGGATAGAACCGGCGTAGATTATTTATTTTGTCTCTTGTCTTCATTCTGAAAATATTTGTAATGAATAACTAGCTTAATTTGCAAATTTTGTATGTACATCCACCCTTAAAATTTATTGTCTGTGGTTTAGTAATTTTTCTTTGGTGGGTAGTTTTGTACTTATCTTTCTTATTTTGATGGAGGTAGATCTATCAAATTTCCTCCATTGTCAGTCATCCGCAGACCACGAACCCTGTAAAGTGTTCGAAACGTCGGAATGAAGTTAAAATTAGTTAATATACGCGAGTTTATCCGTTTTCATAGTTTTACTTTATACAAAATACAAAAAATACACAAATACTGGAGTTAATACTTAAGAAATTTGTACTAGTTAACCATTATTATATTTATTATGGTCAAACAGAAAACTTACACTTGTTACGGAAAAATAAAGCAGTGCATAAGTCAAGGGCCTCTAGTTACATGGTTGCGCAGGTAAATAAATGGGTAATTTATAAATTAAAACTTTTATATAGTACATTTAATAATTATTGTATTTAAATATTCCATTTATAGTTTCCGATACTGTCATTCAAAACATAAGTCAGCGCAATTTGTCCTCATCTTCCATCTATAGGTATCAATTAACATCGACATTTACCCCCTTATTCATAACCGTCTCCTAACTGAACAATAAGTATTGTATACCTACCAGCTAGCTGAGTTAGGAGACGTTTATGAATAAGGGGGGTTAAAGCGCTGCTTTTAACCAATATTGTCACAGCATCCACCGAGCCCGTTTGCTGTCTGACCGCCGAAACAGATTAATTATGGCAGCTTGGCGCCCGGCTCACTCATCCCTTATGGCAAGGCAAGCGTCAAACACTAGTGAAGCAGCTGGCTTGATACGCTGTTGCTTTGCATATCTCATCATCATCATATCAGCCGAAAGACGTCCACTGCTGAACATAGGCTTCCCCCAAAGATTGCCACAATGACCGGTCCTGCGCCACCCACATCGAGCGGACTCCTGCGACCTTCACCAGGTCATCAGTCCACCTTGTGGGGGGCCTACCCACGCTACGCCTTCCGGTACGTCACTCAAGAATCTTCCCGCCCCAACGGCCATCGGTTCTACGCGCAATGTGCGCCCACTGCCACTTCAGTTTAGCGATTCGGAGAGCTATTTCGGTTACTTTGTTTCTGCTGCGGATGGTCTCATTTTTAATCCGATCACGCAGAGAGACTCCTAGCATAGCCCTCTCCATTTCCCTTTGGGTGGCCTTCTTATGAGGCCCATTGTAATTGTAATTGTTTGCATATCTATTAGAAGGTAATAGATAACATTAAAATAAACAGTCCTTTTACAAACACGACAGCCGAATGGCCTGGCCACGACATTGGTCTAAGGCTACGAACAAATAAAACATGGGAGCCGCACGCCATACTAAATTTCAAAAACGGTCCTGAATTTTAGTTGACAAGTGTCACCCCCTGTTCAATGCATCACGGCAATGAATTTGATTATCAACCTATAAAAACTTAAAGCGCTATTTAAAAATAGTTGTGATTGGTCCATCAAAATTTTGATTGGCGATATTCAATAAACATTTGTCAAAGATGTTGCGCCGAAATATGCGCGGTGTCACGAAAAGAGCTATGTCCTGCCCACCTTGGCACAATTGAATAATTGGTTTTGGGGGCATTTTTGAGCTGGCGTTAGACGTCCATGTTATATATGGTCGCAGGTCTAAGGGCAACCGGCGGCGAGCGTATCCATGAGTTGGAGCGAGAGCCCGATATCGGAACTCCTCGCCCGTTTGGTTTTCTATCCCAGTGGTCGCCGTAGACCATTGTCGTGGCCAGAACAAAGCCTGGAAATCAAGGTGAAATCTAATACGCGAATAATGAGGTGAAATATAATAAACTATTTTTATTGCGATACACAAGATGGAGCGACGACCTGGTAAAGGTTGCGGGTGTCCAATGGATGCGGACAGCTCACGACCGATCTATGTGGAACTCTCTGGGGGAGGCTTATGTCCAGCAGTGGACGTCAATTGGCTGATGATGATGATGATGATTTATATTGATTAGTAATTACTATCCCACAATCGTAACAGATGTGCTTACCATAGAAAAAATCAACTGCAAAAGACTCTGGTTGTCACGGGATTCGAACCCGCTTCCTCTGGATTGCCGGTTCAACGTGCTTCCATTCCAATTACACCAGACGACCTTCCGTGAATCACAGCGAATTTAATTCGACAACTATCCGTTGCGTTGAATTTGCTATAGAGGGCGCTGTAATCAAGTCATGATTAGAAATTCATGATTAGTAATTACTGTTACAGAATTGATATTTAGGAATAAAAAACAAGTACTTAACCAAATACTCGTATTAAACTAATGATAATTTTTATGCTGTATTGCTTCAATACTCACTAAATCACCAGAATTTTTTGACCTGTAACTCATACAAATTGAACTTATTCTTTTCAAAATCTAACCTGCAAAATGGTTATTGAAATACGCATGTCTCAGATTTTACAGACTTTTCATTGTAAAACAACGGCATTCACAAAATTGCCAATAAGATAAACTGATATTAAACGTTAGGATAAAATCAAATTTAACATACAAACATTGTGGCTACCGCCAGAAAATTTTCATACGAGCAACCACTCGTTTCCGTATTGCACGACGGCCATGTTTAAAATTACCATAAATGCTTATATCTCATTTCGGTACATTGTTTGCTGTTTCATTTGAAATTCATGTCTGCGATTATTTTAATCTGTAGCTACATTTTAGTTTCAACTGCTTACAATTTTATGTGAAATTGGGAAAAGCGGAGGAGCAAACATGAATGACCTCTGTTTAAAAATGAAGTGAATTAATTACGAATGCAAATATTATCAAGCCGCGATTAGAATGGGATTCGAAAGTACCGTTGTTGTTGTTTTCTGGCCATTTTTTCCGCAACTCGACATCAAACGTGCCTCTTTTGCGTGGTCCCAACGCTAGCCTGGGGACTTCACATACATCCCTGAATTTCTTCGCAGGTGTATGCAGGTTTCCTCACGATGTTTTCCTTCCCGGTAAAGCACTTGTGAATATCAAATGATATTTTGGACATAAGTTTTTGAAAAACTCATTGGTACGAGCCGGGGATCGAACCCAGGACCGCTGTATAGCAGCCGTGCGTTCGATCCCCGGCTCGTACCAATGGGTTTTCCAAAAATTTTTATCCGAAATACCGTTCACACAACAGTGTACCAGTCACTATATGATATATTCATAGTTATATTCATAGTTTAAATGCAGACACTTATAGACAATTTAAACAAAAACTACCTAATACATCTCAATATAAATACCTAACTCTTTTCTTGATAAATGTTGTGTCATTTGTTGCGTCAACAGTACTTCCGAATACTTTTCTGATTTCGGTTCGATAATAACATGTGACAGAATAATAAGACGATTCAGAACGGAAGAGGAATTACATTGCAGTACCTGCTACAACATAAGGTAACGAGGGTGACCAAGGCGAGCATTTTTGAACCAGGTCAAGGAAAAGATTAATGTGGTGTCGTACCAGGAGCTCAAAACATTAGCGGAACAATGTACGGAATGGCGTTTACTCCACCGACAAGAGCCAGTCTCTTAAGAGTCCGGTATACTATATTTTCGATTTCGCTCAACTTTGCAACGTGATATTACAGTAACTAACACTTATGATACAAGTTTTGATAAATAGATTGAATGATTGTTTCAATAACAAGTGAATAA
>JALPQI010006546.1:0-66169 GCA_025490895.1 Thaumatotibia leucotreta
TTACGTCCTTACGCGTCTCTCATGTAGATATGACATTTTTATTTCAATATAGTTTATTTTTCAAGGGATAGACATTGTATTGTTAGGCATGGCGTTACGGTCGATACAATCAGGTTACAGATGGACCTCGGATGTTGATTTTAAGGTGTGGATAAACATCCCTATTATCATTTCAAGACAGGTACTCGTGCCACAAAGGAGGTTAGGCACGGGCCATTTATCTGACCACTTAGTGGCCAATGCTTGACAGGGGCAAGCGATACTTTTGTGAGATTTTTCTCCCTAAATGGTTAGTTTTGTCGTGTGTAGACCTGTTTGGGATGAAAGCGTGTAATGTGTGAATGGTATGGTTTATTATCCATTTATGTTTTGTGGGTAAACGAGATTAAAGGATTTAATATTTTATTTACATTACAGTTGTGAAGCTTATAAGTGATGCTCTTTAAAGTACCTAATTCATATTACCTCGTTTATTTCTGAATATTTCTTACATTCGTTAAGAAAAAACAAATAAATTATATTGGTTATTTACAATCCTGTATCAAACTTATAAGTATTTGGCGTTTGGCGAGTTTTTGTCCAGTAACTAACAAGTCAACAAGTCTACGTTCTTCATATGTATTATTATTTTTATGACATCTTGTTTCCTTTACAATTTGATAGTTTAAGGCATACGTCCTCCTAGATCAAGAATGTGAGACATTTTAATATGCTAAAGCGAACCAAAAATGATGAGTAATCCCCCGCATTACTGGCTGGTATATTATGTCGCTATATACACGTCTAATGTATACTATTTTTAATACATCTACCTATCAACTCGCATTATGGACGGGAGAGTACGCACGACGTGCAAAACAAGCGAGAGATACGGATTTAATATTTATTTTATAATTTAGTCTAATGTATGAGAAATTTTAGATTTTCTATTGAAATTCTTTTGTACTTGGTTTTCATGTACTACACGATAAATATTCTAGTAATTGGATAAAACATACTTACCTATTATACCGGATGGCCCATTCAAATCGGTCAGTATGGGAAAGTCTGAAACTATAAGACATACGAATATTTGTTCTTAGGAACCATGTCATCGATTTTAAAAATAATGAAAACTACGTTGATAAATATAAAAAAAAAATTCTTAAGATTTACACAACAAACACCTAGTAAAATAAATTTAAGTATATGAAAACAATGAATTCCTTTCATTTTAGACATCATGTTTCTTAGAGACATTTACAGCTTAAGACCTACACAAACGATATCTAAATAAAAATAGTGTAAGTTTTTTTTTTTTCAAAATAACCGGGTTCGATTCCCTAGCTGGGTACAGTTTTTTTTTTCAAATGTATGAATGCAGTTTTTCTTTTTATCAAAATCGGTGGTGACTAGTTCCTAAGAACAAATCTTCGTATGCCTAATAGTTTCAGACTTTTCCATACTGACCGATTCGAATGGGCCACCCTGTATATGTCAGTGGTAATTCGTATTTGCAGATGGCTATACTTGTATAAAAATAATATTAGGTTATTTTTCAAATAAATACCAAAATGAATAAAAGGATCGAAAAAAAATTACTTCAACGGCCGACAAAGGGCTAAAAGTACCTATATTGCAATATTTTTCATAGTATTTTTCCTAGAATCTACAAAAAATATGCAACTTTTGAGCCCTATTGCGTTTATGATATACAAAAATGTTCATATTCGGCCCACCCTAATATTAATTTATATTAGAATAACTTCAATTCACAGGTAGTCTTGACATATAAGGTCTTTGATGTAAATATACCTACTACTTTACTGTGGAAAAAGGTAGGTAAGTTGTATTTTTTGCCAACGGTACTCAGTTCACCCGTCGGCAAATGTTGTGGTGAATTTCATATTTTTGTAAGTATCTACTCTGTCTGTTTATTCGCCATGTGTTTCGGTTCACATGGAATTTTCTTGATTTTTTATGCTCTCATAGGCTTATATGCTCGTCTGAGCGTTACACATGGAATATTATATCAGAGCACTTTGCCTCATTTAGTTTTTTTGCATAAAAAGAGTCAATTTTGTCTGAATTTGGTTAGAACGTATTTTTCTCTGGAAATCTTCTCAATCGATTAATTTTACAATTTATTGCATTTCAATAATATTTTATAATAAAATAAACTACCTACAACGTGAACAGCTGGCAAATTGAGAATTATAAATATCATCTAAAAATACAATTAAACTGACAACGTATTTAATCTAATAGTGAAAAATGACCTCTAAAGCCCCGGATTTACTTTTATCCCAAATGTCATTTCACCCCCTTTGACAAAACCTGCCTCTGAAGCAAACGGATTGCCGCGTACATTGTCTAAACAATTCTTAAGTGAACAACTGAACCTAAAACATCTTAAATTTTGAAAGAACTATGCTGAATGTAGCTCTAGATTCAAACAGTTAAGGATCAAATTAGTAAAGACCCGTGTATACTCCACTTTTAAAACATCATATTTTTCAAAGCAAAAAAGATTTAAAGCGTGCCCCTCTTCTTAAAGGAAATAAAACTCTATTGTGTAAAGCAAAACGTCGGAAGCAGTCTGACTTTGTTTACTTTAAAGCGTCCGATGAAGCAATTTCTTTAAACAGGAGCATAAAATAATAAGCGTCGAATTCAAAAGCGCTCCATTTTAAATCTTGTGCCAAATGAGCAGAGTTGGTTTTCGTTTGTAAATAAGAGACAAATCCTTGCAATTTAGATTGGCGCAACCTCGCCGGCTGTCGGTCCATAACAAAACACATAAATTAAGTGCTCAATAATAAATGGAAATGTCCCTTGCAGAGGACAGGGCATTAGGGCGGGATTATGAGCGTCCTGGCCCTGTGCACTGTGCAGACCAAACGGATTTCTCTTACGTCCCATTGAGCAGAACTAGTTACTATTTTGGGATTGGAATTATTGTATTCCTCTATTTTTGTTCTTGAGGCATTGAGTTAGCAGAACTTTGCAATGAGAAACAACATTCAACATTCTTATGAAAAAGATGAACACTGCAATATTTGTCATTTTACCTGTCCACTTGTTTAATGATTTTTCTAAACATCTATTATGATACTCTTTGTCAACCATTAAAATTAAATTTACAATAGCTTGAATTATTTTTAGTTGTGATTACTAACTTCTGACTAAATGTATGGAAGTGTATTATTTATGTAAATATGTTACACTGAGTGAACTTAAATACGCCCCTAATTTTTCAGCACTATCACCACCATCCAATACCCCTAACTAAAACCCGCCGAAAGACGAGACAAATCACCGTAATAAGGCTAAACCCAAAAAACTGGACCCATGGAATCACCGCTATTTGTCAGCTCAGGCTAACCCAATGCAAGTCCTAAGTAAACTTCAGCCAAAGTTAAACTGAGTCCCTCCGCCACATTCTAAATAAATAACATCTAATGGGGGACATTCATCAGTGTTTCCACGTTTTTAGGTAGACCTCACTCCCCAAACTGTCTCTTGTTTTGGACGTAACCTTTACGAACAGATCCATTCGTCTCTCACGCGAATTCCAACCTTGACCATTACGATGGACGTTTTGTTATCGCTCGGATTTTATATGGACCTCGGTCTTTATTGTTATGAGAAGATTAGCGATGGCGAGTGCAAAGATACGAGGGGGGGTCGTGGGGGCGGGGTGGGTCCACCCAACACCCCTTTTTTGTTATTTTTGGTGCATTTTTTGCGTTAACGTGTGGGGTGGACTGCACAAAGGTAAGGGATGTAATAAGTTATGTAATTAGTTAATGCTTTTTCTTTATTTTGTTGGGATCCAGCGCAGAGCTTCACTCTTTTGTTCTTTAGTAAGTCATTTTTGGTAAACACAAGTTTGGTGGTGAGTTTAAAATGTAACAAAGTAGTTAACATTTTGCTGGTTTTATTTTCTTTGAGAGTTACTTAATACTTTGTGAGAATATTATATTACTTTGTTTCTATTCTGTAAGTGCGCTTACTAATATTCGTTTACTTTTTCTTTGCATGAAGTTTTAAATTGATTAGAATGTCCAGTATAGCACAGTCGACTAAAAGGGTGAATATCTGAGCGTTTCAACTGCCTAATTTTGATGGCATCCTTTTTTGCCGAAGTTTCTAAACGTCTTAATGGTATACTTCGTCATTTGTATAAGGTACCGTGCCTCCTTCAAATGACAAAATAGCACATAATAACGAATAGAAACCTCGGCAAAAATTATGCCACCAAAATTAGGCTGTTGAAACGTTCAGATATTCACCCAAAAATAGTTATCCACTTTTGCATCTGGTTGCAAATGTTGCAATAGAGTATGGTGATAAGTGGATATACATCTCTTTATAGTCGACTATACTTGATAGTTTTATTACATTAACAACATTTTAGGTAGAGTCTAGTTTTCATAGTTATATTTTTGTCACATTTGTAGGACAGTCTCGGTGACTAGAGTGACAATGCGGGTGAGCTTAGCCGTGAAAAGTGTGACACGTAAGAATGACGCACCGTTGTCACTGGACCAGATAGCGCGTGATGAGGGTCACCACGCCCAAAATGTGACGCAGCCCGTATTATTGCAGGAAAATAACTATTTTGTAGATAGTTTAGGGAATCTTGTTTACGCTATTACTGCTATTTATAGGTAAGAGAGTAATTTTGGAATATGCTTTCTCGATTTATTTAAATTTAACACATTTTTTGCATGTGCGTTTTGTAATATTTGGGCGTGGTAAAGTTTGTAGTATATTTTTTGTAAATAAACAATTAGCCGTGTGGTGACGGCAGTAAGAATACATTTGTCACCACCCCAACTCCTCCTGCGGGTGTCGTATGAGTCGACTAAGGGATTGAAGTGTTATTTACCATTATTTATTAAAAGATTGTTGATGGGCAATTGGGCAGCAGCGTCATCATAGTGGACACATTACTGCGATCGCCGATCCGCTTGCCCAGCGTGGCGATTATGGGCATTTACCTCCTAATGCGTCTATACGCATAGTTAATAGAAGAGGCCTACGCCCAGCAGTGGACTATCATAGGCTGATGATGAAATAAACAATTACAAAAAGAGAATTCAAATGGCCCTGAATTCTCTAGCGATTGAAGAAGTAATGGATAAAAAAAATACTGTTGATCGTAATGATCGTAATGTACTCTACATAACTTCATTATATTATTTTATTACTTAATACGTATCAAGTTCTACGAACATGATGGCCTTATGACGATTTAAATACATATATCTTAAACACGTTTTCCCTTCCATGTTGAAATAGCACTTGTAGGTTATTTTCAAAACATAATATTCGTAAGCATATCGGGTGAAACTCTAAAGTTGCAGCAATAGTTTCTGGATCTGGGGTGCAAAATTCGTAAGAGTTAGGCAGAGGGGGAGTATTAGCAATTTGTAGCGCAACCGACCGGTAACAACTTGCGCTGTATTTCAGCAACTTGCCGATCGTGCGGGTGGCCATCTCTCACGGGTATATTGGCTTAAATTAAAGTAAATGTGCCTACTTATTTGTCACTTTGGAGAAAAATAGTATCTCACAATAAAGTTATTGTAACATAGCCAACTGATACGCAACGCAACTCATACGTTACTGCATTTTGTCTATTAAACACACGGTAAAGGCACAATATTACGAATTATTATAATATTGGGGTAAAAGTACGCAGTACAACGTATGAGTAAGTTTTAAGCAGTGTTTGAGTCTAGTTACAATTATTTACTTAGTCATTTGATATTATTTCTTGGGGTGTTCACAAGTGACCGTAGTCACAGAAATATGTGGGAACATATTGATTGTTCTCATGAATGTATGACGAATATGTTATTATTTTATCTACCTTAATTTTTAATAACCGAAATCGACGAAATATCCTACTGCTCGTTATTGGTAGATATTTGTTAATTAATAAATATATTTTTTAAAGGTACAAAATTGAAAGGTACAAAGCAAAAGCAACTCTGTTACTAGTACATCATCATCATCATCATCATCATTTCAGCCAAAAGACGTCCACTGCTGGACATAGGCCTCCCCCAATGATCGCCAATATGACCGGTTCTGCGCTGCTTGCCTCCAGCGGGTTCCCGCGACCTTGACCAGGTCGTCGGACCATCTTGTGGGAGGTCTGCCCACACTGCGTCTTCCGGTACGTGGTCGCCAGGCCAGCAGTTTCGGGCCCCATCGGCCATCTGATCTTCTGGCGATGTGCCCAGCCCACTGCCACTTGAATCTGGCAATTCTGCGAGCAATGTCGGTTACTTTGGTCCTCTTGCGGATCTCCTCGTTTTTGATTCGATCACGCAAGGAAACTCGAGCATTGCTCTCTCCATTGCCCTTTCAGTGACTTTGAGCTTTTTGATCAGGCCCATAGTGAGCGCCCACGTCTCCGTATCGTAAGTCATCACTGGCAACACACACTGGTCAAAAACTTTTGACTTAAGACACTGCGGTAAATTCGATGAGAAGATTTTTTGCAACTTCCCGAACGCTGCCCAGCCAAGTCGGATTCGACGATTTACCTCTTTCTCAAAGTTGGACCTACCTAACTGAACAGTTTGTCCCAGGTAGATATACTCGTCAACAACTTCGAGAGTAGAGCCTCCGACTGTAACGGGAGATGGTACTACTTGAGCATTGAACATGACTTTCGTCTTGTTCAAATTCATCTTCATACCAACTAGTCCGGAGGCTCTACTGAGGTCATCGAGCATTGCTCTGAGGTCTTCAACGGTCTCAGCCATAACGACTAAGTCATCGGCAAATCGAAGGTGCGTGATGTACTCGCCGTTTATATTGATGCCGCGTCTTTCCCACTCCATAACCTTAAAAACATCTTCCAGTGCAGCGGTGAACAGTTTTGGGGATATTACATCTCCTTGTCTGACACCCCGCTGCACTGGAATCGGTTTCGAGTTTTGGTCTTGCAGGCGGACCGACATTGTGGCGTTTCTGTACAAGCACTTCAATACTTCGACGTACCGATAGTCGACTTGGCACCGCTAAAGAGACTGCAGCACAGCCCATATTTCGATCGAATCGAAGGCCTTTTCGTAGTCCACGAATGCTAGGCACAGGGGCAGGTTATATTCTTCCGTTTTCTGTATAACCTGCCGCAACGCATGTATGTGGTCTACGGTGCTGAAACCTTTTCGGAAACCAGCTTGTTCGGGAGGTTGGAAGTCATCCAGCCTACGTGCGAGACGGTTCGTGATGACTCTCGAGAATAACTTGTACACATGGCTGAGAAGTGAGATGGGCCTGTAATTTTTCAGTAGAGTGGTGTCACCCTTTTTGAAAAATAGCACCACCACACTCCTGCTCCAAGCTTTTGGCGTTATCCCCTCGTGAATGACAGAATTGAACAGCTTCTGAAGGGTTTTAAGAACCGGTTTACCACCTGCCTTCAGAAGTTCGGCTGTGATTCCGTCATCGCCCGGGGCCTTGCCATGTTTGAGTTGCTTGAGAGCCACACTAATCTCGTACAGGCTGACGTCCGGGATATCTTCGGTATAGTGTCGGGTTAATCTTGCTCTAGGGTCTCCAGCTAGATTCATAACGGGGTCTCGGGTCGACGTGTATAGCTGTTCATAAAACTGCTCAACCTCCCTCAGGAGCTCAGACCTGGCTGTAACGAGTCTTCCATCCTCAGTCCTCAGCTTACTCAATTGGCTCTGCCCAATGGACAAATCCCTCGCAAATACTTTAGAGCCTCTATTGCGTTCTATTGCCAACTTCACACGTGCAGTGTTATATTGGCGAATATCACGCTTCAAAGACTTCGAGATCTGCCTATTGAGCCTCCGGAGCACGCAAGCATCACTCGAGGACTGAATAATCAACTCACGTCTGTCGTTCATGAGCTCAAGAGTGAAGTCTGACAGCTTTCTGGTGCTGCGAGTTCGATGCATCTTGAAGAACTTGCTCCCTACCGTATGAACAGCTTCCACGAAACCATCGTTATAATCGTCCACTTCGCTCCCTAGGCATTCGAAACGGTTTTGGAGTTCCAGCTGAAAGTTTTCGGGATTTGTAAGTTGGATCGGTACTGGGCGGAGCGTAGACTTAATCAGTCGTGATCGTTCGAGCTTGAATTTAATATTCAATATGCCTCGAACCAGTCGGTGATCGCTTCCCATTTTAACGGCGTTGATCACTGAGACATCATTGAATATCTCTTTCCTCGTGGACATGATAAAGTCTATCTCATTCCTCGTCACACCGTCAGGGCTCATCCAGGTCCACTTCCTATGCTCTCGTTTCTTGAAGAATGAGTTCATCAGATAGAGTCCTTCTTTCTCCAAGAAACCAGCCAGCAAGTGGCCCCGACTATTCCTACATCCAACTCCAAATTGCCCCACTCGCAGCTCTTCACCATCTCGCTTGCCCAACTTCGCGTTGAAGTCCCCCATGACAACGGTGAACTGAGTTTTTGAGCTATGTATGGCACTTGAGATGTCCTTATACATAGCTTCGACCTCGTCGTCGGAGTGCGTCGAAGTTGGTGCGTATACCTGTATGACCTTCGACGAATATCGCTGCGTCATTCTAAGTACAAGGCACGCTACCCTGGACGACACACTCTCGACTTTCACCACATTGTTCACAAGGGACTTGTGGACGATAAACCCGACACCTCCTTGGGACTGCTGGTCGCCCTCCCGGAAATAGAGCAGGTTACCTGACTTCAGAATTATCGTGTCCTCACCCTCTCTTCGGACTTCCGATAACCCCACGATGTCCCATCGTAACCTGCTCAATTCTTCCTCCAGTTCAACAACCTTCTCATCTGTCCGCAGTGTTCGGCAGTTAAATGTTGCCAGGGCCAAAGGTCGTCGGTGGTGGTAGCCGGGACTTCGCCGGTGATTCTTCGCACCCCTGACCCCACCAGTATCCTGACTGCTACCAAAGTCAAGGCACCGGGGGTCGCCGGAACCTCGGGGCCATTTATTGTTTGTGACTTTCATAGGGGGGTAAATGCCATAATCGCCACGCTGGGCATGCGGGTTGGCGATCGCAGTAGATTTAAATAAGACAACGACAGACGCTGCAGCCCATCTGTCGGTTTATCCCTTTGTCGCCTCTTACGACACCCACGGGAAGAAATGGGGTGGTACTATTCTATGCCGGTACCACACGGCCCCTAGGTTACTAGTACGCAAAATCTAAATTCAACTGTAAGTTTGTATTTCTGTAAGTACACCGAGGAGCAAACTTGTTAGTTCTTAGATGCTGGCTTTTTACAGTTTATTCTTAATACAGTCCAAACTAAAGGCCAGTGTTGGCCACCACCCGTCAAAGGCCGGCGGAACTGAACGGAACTAAATTCCGTTTACCGTGATATCGTTCTTATATGCGATTGCTAGCTTAGACAATATGTCCTTAATATTGTCCATGTTGTCACCCTTATTTTTTTTATTTTTTTTATACCACGTCGGTGGCAAACAAGCATACGGCCCGCCTGATGGAAAGCAGTCACCGTAGCCTATGGGTGCTTGCAACCCCAGGGGTGCACACCCTACCCACCAGCCGTCAAAGGACGGCGAAACTGAACGGAACTAAATTCCGTTTACCGTGATATGGTTCTTACATGCCATTACTACCCTAGGTATAAGGTAAGGTTAGGTAAGATGAAACAGTTTTTTAACGGGGTAAGACAAAAAGCTACCAGCAAACGCTGTGCCAGAAGGACGACTTTTTGTCTTACCTCATTAAAAAAAATAATTTTACCCCACTTTACCTTACCATTTGTCTATAGTACTGTCCAGACTAAACGCCAGTGTTGTCACCCTACCCGCCAGCCGGCAAAGGCCGGCAGAACTGAACGGAACTAAATTCCGTTTAATGTGATATCGTTCTTACATGCCATTACTAGCTTAGGTATAGAGTAAGGTTGGGTAAGATGAAACGGTTTTTTAATGGGATAAGACAAAAAGCTACCAGCAGACGCTGTGCTAAAAGGACGACTTTTTGTCTTACCCCATTAAAAAACCGTTTCATTTTACCCCACTTTACCTTACCAATTGTCCATATTACTGTCCAGACTAAATGCAACTGTTGTCACCCTACCCGCCAGCCGGCAAAGGCCGGCGGAACTGAACGGAACTAAATTCCGTTTAACGTGATATCGTCTTTTTCTTACATGCGATTGCTAGCTTAGACCATTTGTCCTTAATACTGTCCAGACTAAATGTCAGTGTTGTTACCCTACCCGCCAGCCGGCAAAGGCCGGCGGAACTGAACCGAACTAAATTCCGTTTACCGTGATATCGTTCTAACATGCGATTGCTAGCTTAGACCATTTGTCCTTAATATTGTCCAGAGTAAATGCCAGTGTTGTCACCCTACCCGCCAGCCGGCAAAGGCCGGCGGAACTGAACGGAACTAAATTCCGTTTAACGTGATATCGTCTTTTTCTTACATGCGATTGCTAGCTTAGACCATTTGTCCTTAATATTGTCCAGACTAAATGCAAGTGTTGTCACCCTACCCGCCAGCCGGCAAAGGCCGGTGAAACTGAACGAAACTGAACGGAACTAAATTCCGTTTGCCGCCGGACACGCTCGCGTGCGGTTGCTAATTTTATTCCCGAAGCGTGCCTGTGTATACAGTAGCCCTACCATGAGCTGCCGCTACGTTATTAACGCGCGTTTACTGTATCCATCTTGCTCGTACTTGCGTATTGGCGCGAGCACAGAATTAGATTTGGATAGAAGAAACAAGTTCATTCATTTGTATGGCGGCCGAGCGTGTCAGATTTTGTACTGAAGTTGTTACTTACCTATGATTTTAAATATGTCTCAGGCCCTTGAGTATTCATATTTTTTTGTGTTGTTGCAATTAATATTACTTACGGAGGCATTAAGGAGGATTAATGTTTTTGTTCACTTCAACTTACAAAATTTGACACCCGAAAGCTGCAAGCTGCGATTAAAGACCGACAACTCAGTGGATTTCACTAAGTTCATTTGACACGCTAAGTAGATACGTTTGCTAGATCTATGGTAAATATGACATCTGTGGGCGCGAGCGAGCCGGATTGAAATTAAACGCGCGTTAATAATGTCGGGGCAGCACATGGTACGGCTACAGAACTAGGATTTTCGTAGTTGGATGCTTATAGGTAACATTTTGTAAGGGACTGTACCTGTGAAGTTAGCATTCACACGTGGTATCTGACGCAGATCTTGAGTGTTTAGATTTGATTTAATAACCAAAATCGTAATTTTTTGAATGAAATACGCATATTAAGCCAACCGCGGGGTTGATAAAATTCGGTAGTTTTTCTTTGGAATATTTATTTCTAATATTTAAATTTATGTCTCATAATTATTTAGTAGTATTAGGTACTACTTAAAAATACAACTCATAAAAAGGAGGTATTTATTTATAAGCGACAAAAATATATAAAATTAAAACTATAATATTATCAAACTACACTATAAATAAATATATATTTATTATACTAAACTAAATCTAAATCACTCATAAAAATATTTCATAAAACAACCTGAGTTGTTCCACAAAAATATACAGAAGCATTTTTTTATTCGTTAAAATGGTACATACACAATTGTCAACAAACACTTTAATAACTCTAAAATAATGACCCGATCAAGCTTTTATTTGAGGATATATAAATTATCCTTTCCGATTCTGTATAATATAAGAGGTAGGTCATACTAGGCAACTTTTTAATTAAGTCTGCCTCCGGTAAGGCCTCCTGAACTATGATTGAAGGCATTGGTTTCAATTAAGATATGAATCTGAAAAAAAATCTTAGTTATAATGACGAATCTTAGTTATGATGACTGTGGATGAACTTTATGCAGCGAACGTACCACAGAATTAGGTTTGGATAGAAGAAACAAGTTCATTCTATTTTATGGCGGCCGAGCGTGTCAGATTTTGTACTGAAGTTGTTAAATATGTCGCAGGGCCTTGAGTATTCATATTTTTTTGTGTTGTTGCAATTAATATTACTTAAGGAGGCATTATTAATATTTTTGTTCACATCAACTTACAAAATTTGACGCCCGAAAGCTGCAAGCTGCGATTAAAGACAGACAACTCAGTGGATTTCACTGAGTTCATTTGACACGTTAAAGTAGATACGTTTGCTTGATCTATGGTATATATGACATCTGTGGAGCGTACAGTGCATTGCGTGTATAGTGACGCGTTCAGGATGTTATTCGGGCTGCCCCGATATTGTAGTGCGTCAACCATATTCGCAAAGGCGCACACTGATTGTTTTATTAACATCATGACGAAACTATGTGTGTCCCTTCTCAATTCTGCACAGTTCGAATAGCATCCTGAACACGCTAGCCCAGCGCTGGGACTCGCCACTATTGCAACGCTACGTACAACTCCACGCGCCTGTAGTGCCGGTGCCCAGGCGCTTTTAGATACCTAACCTAGTTTTAATTTCATCATCATCATCATCATATCAGCCGAAAGACGTCCACTGCTGAACATAGGCCTCCCCCAAGGATTGCCACAATGACCGGTCCTGCGCCACCCGCATCCAGCGGACTCCTGCAACCTTCACCAGGTCATCAGTCCACCTTGTGGGGGCCTACCCACGCTACGCCTTCCGGTACGTGGCCGCCACTCAAGAACCTTCCCGTCCCAACGGCCATCGGTTCTACGCGCAATGTGCCCCGCTCACTGCCACGGATTAGGCGATTAGCGATTCGGAGAGCTATTTCGGTTACTTTGGTTCTGCTGCGGATGGTCTCATTTTTAATCCGATCACGCAGAGAGACTCCTAGCATAGCCCTCTCCATTGCCCTTTGGGTGACTTTGAGCCTTCTTATGAGGCCCATTGTATTGTAAGCGGCCACGTTTCAGTACCGTATGTCATCACTGGCAATACACACTGATTAAAGACTTTCGTCTTCAAACACTGCGGAATATTGGACGAAAATATGTTTAAATGTGTAGTTTTAATTTACCATCTACTAATCATAGCTATAAGTTTTGTAACTTCTACCAATGCATTCTAACACTTATGGAATCGAAATTTTTAATGAGTACGATTTTTCCAAAACTGTGGACCCCCTACGTATGAAAACAAGTTATGACTCATAAAATTGTATAAGCCAAGTCAGAGAAAAAAGGTGGGTAGTCATTATTCGACTCCTAACGACAGACTAGTACACCAATGTCACCTTACAATACATTAACATGCTGCATGTTTCAAGGGCAATCTAACAAGTTCAAAAATAAATGAGGTACGTGTCATTCACGTGTGGAGATTTCGGGCGACTAATTTAATATTTTTATGTTACGCAAAACGTTTTACATAACGACACGAACTTTATCATCATTTTATTAAAACCTTAGAAAGTGTAAGCAACAAACTATAATATTACACTTTATTAAAAAAATTACGAATACGTTTCTAAAATTAATATGGTTGCGCATAATTACTTTCGCCTTTACATTATAAATATAATAAAATTATGGAGTGGCTGAGACACAGACATATTTTAATAGATTATCACTTCAATCGACTAAGATGCCTCTAAAATTCTCTCAATTTCAATTTTTTTTTTAAGAACTATAATATATCTGTCATTGTTTGTAAAACCGAATAGTATTTTTCTTTATTATACAACAGGTAAATCGGCTCTACAAAAAGTCTCGAAATTAAGCCACCGCCTTTTGTTTTCATTGTCAGCCCACCTCCGACGTGAGATACCTAACAAAAACAAAAGAAAATGGCTCTATTATGTGAAAACAAGCCGAAGACTACCACGGTTATATTCACCCGTGTGTTGAATTTATACGATATATTCAGTATTCACTATGCCATCTTTACTGGAACCCTGTCCTTGTTAGTGTCTGTGGTTTTCGCGTGTAATATTGTTTGGCGATTGAACGCACGGGGGGTCAGTGCTGGCTGGTTGTTAGAACATATTTCGAATATCCAAAAGTATAAATTCCGATGGTAAGCTATCGACTTACTTTTTATATTCCTCTACGCCGTGGCCGGAACGACCCACTGTTTTCAACACAAACATGTGTTATGTAGTTTTAGATGAGATGTTTTTACGAAATCCTATCCTATCTTGTGGAAGTATTTTTATGGAGTAAATGTGTTTTTAGGCATGTTGTTTTTGCTTTAGGCTTTAGATACATTCTTGGAAAGCGCGTAAGGCTTTTCTGAAACTTTCTTATTATTATTTGTATAGGTACCTATTTCATCGTTTATGAGAATTTCGTAAGTACGGATAAACTTTGAGTTAATAAATCCAAGGAATAGATTAAAAAAGCAATTTGAATCCATATTTCAGCACAGTGATATATGCGTCGAACAAAATGTCCACATTGTTAATTTAGAGATTTTAATAATTACCAAATTATAAAAAAACCGAGCTCCACCAAATTCTCTAAGACCATCATCAGACACTAATTTGGTGCTAACGGGATATCTCGCGGTTATACCCGTTCGAAAAAAAATCATTTCACGGATAAAGGTATAGGTACACAAAAAAACAGTCAAATTTAGAACTCTTCTTTTTTAAGTCAGTTAAAAATTAATGTCATCGAAGCTTAATTTATAGTAAACTAGTAATATGCATAAATTTTAATGATGCATCGTGTTTGATAGTGATTTGTCAAAGAAAACATATTACAGTTTTAATTAGCCTGGATCTTATCTGGATCGTAATCCAGACACCATGCATTTAATTTTTTACGTAATTTTTCGTAATATAAACTCTAAAACTAAATCACTAATTGCTTCCTAATTTATGTGCCATAACGTCTACATTCCATTTCCTAACGCTACACAAATCCTATACAAGTTGCCAAGCAAAGTTGCCAATAGCAATAAAAACACCCATAACTTTACACAGACATATACGTACATATACTTATACTGTACCCTCAGACCGTCCGCCTTAATGCTCACGTCCTCTTGCCTTAATCTTTTTGTACCTCTAATTAAATTAACAAAACCCAAGCGCACGGAAACTGGACACGCACACAGACGCAAAAATCGTTGAACAGTCAAAGACCCACGCACACATGCGAAAGTTGTAAGACTGTGTCGTTGTGTGGGTGGCCGTGCGTGTATGTGTGTGTATTAGTTAAGGGTCGTCATTTCTCTTGGACCCTCCCCCGTAGTGTCCGCAAAAGGTGAGTTGAGGGGGAAGTATATAGAGCTGGAATTGTGGCACATTTTTTTTTATTAACTTTACACTTAACATACTTTTATATCCCCGTGAATAGACTAGAAATAATGCTTCGCATGATTTATTGTCCTACGGTAATTTTCTGATAATTATCTAGTATACCTCAAGAATAAGACAAAAAAATATTGATTTACGATTTCAAGGGAAATTGAAAATTACTATCATTTTTTAAACTGGCTACAATTAGTTATAATAATGATTAAAAACTCAACCTACTCTTAAAATATGAAAACTATGGGCCGATATTTAATTGTATGCATGGTTGTAAATAACACAACACTGTCCAGTTTTAATATTTTGAATTTAAACCTTAAGTAGTTAACTTTGACATGATTTTTCTTCATCATCTATAATAGATTTGATTTTTTTTTACTAGTTTTTTATCTGTCAAATAACTAACAAATGCACATGCAAGCAAACAATTCAAGCTAATTAGGTTAACGGATACTTACATCAAAATGTACAGTCAAGTGCAAAATATATATCGAAAGAATGCTCTTATAAATATGTTACGACGTTCTTATTACACAGGATTACAGTTCAATGGGGCATATTTTGGACATTTTCATGCACCTTATTTTGTTTTTGACTGTTCCTATGTTACCATGACCTTTATTCATATTCATACTTACAAGTATGAATTAAGGCCATGGTCAATAAGATAAATTATAAAAAAATATGTAGGTGGTATTAACCCCTCGCAGCACATGTAACAGACAAACAGACATCCCCCAGCATCCTCCCTCGGACTTTAATATTGATCAGTGTCCGGCCGCGGTCAGGTGGTCTGGTCAGCGCATGCGTCACCTGCTCTTTGTGCACTATGGGATTAATAAACATTATATATGTCTGTGAAAATGTGCGTCAGTGTAGCAGGTTTTATAATATAGGTTTGGATGTTGCATTTTTTTAATCAGCCTCCGTAGCCTAGTTGGTAGTGACTCTGCCTACGAAGCTGGAGGTTCCGGGTTCGAATCCCGGCGAGGGCATTATTTGTGTATTTATTTATCACAAATATTTGTTCTTTGGTCATGGCTGTCTATGTATTTAAGTATTTATATGTATATATCTATTATATATATCGTCGCCTGGTACCCATATCACAAGCCTTAATTGAGATTACCGTGGGACTATACTAGGTTGCTTTGTGTAAGATGTCCCAAATTTTTTATTTTATTTGTAGATACATGACAGATTGATGACAGTAAGCAGCGTCATCATAATGGACACTTGACTGGTTCAACTTTTTCATTATCTCACACCGGTGCGACGACAAAGTGTATTTAGTGTTGACTTCCGAACTTTGAAGCACTTTATTTTTGTCATTTTTATTTCATTGACATATTATGGTGTCCAATTTTTAGTCTTAATGTAACTGAAGGATATAGTTTTTTATTTTACTATACGAGTAAATTATATAGGTACAAATAAAAAAAGACTCCTGAAACTTCCTAAAACCTCCTAGGCTATTCTGCTTCCCAAGACCTCACTGGCATCATGGATGCACTTATTTTTGGACACAATACTTACTTAGAACACAATTGAACAATTGATCAAATATCAATAAATATATCCCAATATTAAAATAGCCAACCCATTTTCTAAGCCACAGACAACAAAAGGCAAACCTCTGCCCACGGACAATACTGTAGAAATAAGATTTCCCTCGATTTAATATCAAAAAGAAGCCCCTAAATTCTATATCATGCAGAGGAACACTTTCAATATCAGGATTGGTATCCCTTTGGCTGTAACAAGGTTTTATTAGATCCCACTAAAGGGCATCCCCACACAAAGCTAGTACAAGAAACCCTTTTTCTACCTTACTTCAAATATATTAACTGTCCTGCTACCTTTACGGACGAGAAAGTAAAATTTGCTGGAAGAGAGCATTATTTGACTTAGGTCAATTCATGTTCCCATAAAAAAATCTAATTATTTGTGAACTTTCTTTCCGTGTGGTGACGGCAGTAGGAATACATTTGTCACCACTCTTCCCGTGGGTGTCGTAAGATTCGACTAGTGTATTGAAGTGTACTAAAATCTTCTATAAACCGTTTGTTTATAGAAGATTGATGATGGACAGCAGCGTCTTCATAGTTGACACTATTACGATCGCCAATCTACACGCCCATAGTAGAGACCTACGTCCATCAATGGACTGAGATACGCTGATGATTTCAAAAACTTTTTACCATAAAATTGGAAATATTTATGAACTTCCGTTCAATAAGTATCGTAAAATCCCCAATAACCGACATCTTGACACCCTGCGGTCAACTTCATTACTACGTATATGACATCATGATTGCAAATATCAATTATTGGGTCTGAGTCGGGCAATCCGCCTCTAAGGGCTCTAAGATATACGAAATTTAACGGTAACGGTAGTAAAATCATAAGGCAAAAACTTTAAGTAGATATTTGTATACTTAGGATGCTCAGAAAAGGTCGGTAAGACAGTTTTTGAAAGTACCTACATTGTGTATTAAGGGCGGTAAATAACAAATTGTGAGCAACTGTGAGAGTAAAGCCCAAGCCAAAAGCGGCGCTCAGGCTTTAATTCACATGAGTTCCTAATTCTTATATGGAGCGGTTACGGTGTTCAAACATATTTACATTCACTCTATTGCTAGAACAATAGAGGCCTGCTCAGATATTTGTGTTGTGAGTACCCTGGCTGCTCCGATATATCTGATTGCAACTGTACCGCCCGTGGCATACACAATGTTTGTCATCGCACTTCTGAGGAAAAAAAGATAATTAAAAAAAAGTTTACTACAGCACTTGAAACTTAAAACGCCTTCCAGTAAAAAAATCTTAGTTCAACGTAATAAGCCACTCTCCAACTCTGTCAGGGGAAATCATACCTTATACCCATAGTTGGACAGCCTAATCCGCGTCGCCAGGATACGTCGCGATGGTGACCGGAGATTATCTGTATGAGCTCATCGCATGTTATGTAAGACAGCCTACATGCTTTAGTACGAGGTACTTCTAAGATGCCTGAAAGTACTCATATTAACTTGAACGAATAATTGGTAGGTAAAATATGTCTTGTCATTAATAAAATCACATCATCATCACATCATCAGCCTATGATAATCCACTGCTGGACGTAGGCCTCTCCTATTAGCTATGCGTATAGACGCATTACGAGGTATTTACCAATACGCTTGCCCAGCGTGGTGATTATGGGTATTTACCCATAATCACCACGCTGGGCAAGCGTATTGGCGATCGCAGTAATGTGTTCTTTATGATGACGCTGCTGCCCATCATCAATCTTTTATCAAATAATGGTCAGTGACACTTCAATCCCTTAGTCGACTCTTACGACACCCGCAGGAGGAGTTGGGGTGGTGACAAATGTATTCTTACTGCCGTCACCACGCGGCTAATAATTAATAAAATACTAGCACAGATTACAAGGTGAACCATAGCATCAACATTTACCCCTTGAGTAAATTTTTTTGTTATGCTATTTTGGAAAATGTAATGATTCTAAGTTCGAACTTCGAGATAATGTATCTCTTTACCGCGTCTTCGTATAAGTCAAAACTTATTTTGAAATAACATCAAGCAAGTACCATGAATTCTTGATTAATATTAACATTTATTGAATTATATATAATAATAATTCAGACTATATAATGTCCCACTGCTGGGCACAGGCCTCCTCTCATATATGAGAGGGATTGGGCTATAGTCCCCACGCTGGCCCTAAGCGGGTTGGGAACTTCACATACACCTTTGAATTTCTTCGCGGGTGTATGCAGGTTTCCTCACGATGTTTTCCTTCACCGAAAGCTAATGGTAAATATCATCTGATATTCCGTACATAAGTTTCGGAAAAACTCATTGGTACGAGCCAGGATTTGAACCCACGACCTCCGGATTGAAAGTCAAACGTCTAAACCACTGAGCCACCACCGTTTTATTGAATTTCAACATTTTATTTTTCGGCTTTTAGGGTAGGGGGTTTTAGGGGTAAGTACGTGTATTTATTTATATTATTCTAGAAAAAAACAAACATACACGTAATATTTAGATAAAAAAAGTATTTTGATAATTCATACAGAAATGATTGTTGGGATAATTAACAATCTATCGTTTATTTTGCTACTGTTGCAAGGCCCTCCTCGTATACTCACACATGGTATTTAATTACAAATCTGTTTACCTATATTTATAGTAAGTAACTTGTCACGTATGTCTTTATCAAGTAAAAATCCTATACCTACACGTATCCAAAGCCATATAACCAAAATCCAAGAAAACCTGTTTCCAAGTTTTCTTTATTACTCAAATAATAACGCAGAGTCGCCAACTTTCGCTGCAAGTACCATTAGGATGTTTTATACTGTAACTTTGCCAATTCCTAAACGTGTGCTAGTTGGATGTGACCCGACAAACAAGGTACTTGGGTTACGATGTAAGGTAAACTAAACGTACCAATAATCGTCTTAGTGACCAATAGATGACACCCGTCGATTAAGTTAATTCAACTCTATCGTTTCTTTATTCAAGTAGGTAGATTTCTTTACTCAAAGTATACTAATACTCGAAAATACCGCCTATTCTACAATAGCTTTTTGTCATTATTTTGTGTCGTACCATGTAATCTGTGTTTTCACCTTACACAAAAAAAATTATTATTAGGACTATGAACACTCAGAAATTGGTTTACTCGTATTATGCATGTGTGGCTTAGTCTGTCAACAATCCAGTTTATTATAGACAAATCTAAATGTAACTATGTTAATTATGGTAGCTCTATTCCTATCTAAATTGGAAATTATTATAATCTCACGACAAATACTAATTTAAAAGCACAATCTCATCGCATGTCGAAGCACCTAAGCATAAGCAGCCTTATCTGGCAACATTTTTCTAATAAAATGGCTTCTTTTTCATTCAGCAAATATCCTAGCGCATACACTACACATTCGGCGAGTCGGTGAAATATTCGGCGAATCCGGCCAACGTGTCGGCAGATGAATGGCCGAAACAGCAAACACGCTAATAGCCTCGTAAAGTTACGTATATTCGTTCAATTTATCTTGACCTCCCCTCTTTCCACCAAGAAAAATCTTCTGTCGTAGGGTTTTTCGTGAGTTTGTAACGGGTATTTTTACTAGTATATTAAATATGTAAGTATTTAAAGTTAAATGGCTTTACTGTGTATAACTACTATTCATATTCGCATATGCCTTCAAAATGTACATGCAGAAATATACAGTAGGTTACCGTCGAATGGAGTTGAGTGACAAGATAAGATACATGCCCAGGGATATTCTTACACAAGTCAGTTTTTATTCGATATTGAATGAAGAAGTAAGTAACTTTATAATAAAAGTGAAGATTCATTTATTGATAATGGGAGTACAATGATAGTACATTTGAGTAGTAGGTACACGCATTTCATTGTAAAATACTGATAATGAAATAATTATAAAACCTCAAAATTTACTTGGAAATACTTGCTAATATTTAATACACAAAAACAGCTTTATTTTAGGTATTTTTACTTAAGTTTTAACCGGACAAAATTATGCAAGGGTAGTTTTTTAAGAGAATACTACTGTTGGAGTTTTAATGGCTCATTATATAAATCTGGCATATTTAATTAGAAAACATCTAGTGTCGAGAAGTTGGCACCTGTAACCGAAAAATTAAGTACTTACTTAGGTACATATCCACGAAATAAAACTATGGAAATTAATTATAATATCTTGTAGATATTTATATCAATTATTAACAGGCACCACAAACAATTTGTTAATTCGTGAATCTCCTTGTGTCCGTGTGATTTTTATGTTTAAAATACCAATCATTTTGACTAAAATATCTTGAATAATCAATAGCTATCAGTATACATACATTTTCGAGTTTGTCGGAAAACCATTATAATGCCTGTGACTTTTTAATTGGTACCAAGCTTAATTTCATTATAAAAGAGTAAATGTGCATAGATTCCTTTAAAATCATTCGTATAGACAAAACAAAATGGAACTATTTAGCCTGAAACTAAATATAAACAGTATCCAAATTAGTCTCGGCTTCAATTTAAAACAGTCTGCCCGTAAATGCTAGCATTTCGTAGCGGTCGTAGCACCGGCTACGACGTAGCCGTAGGGGGTGGGGGGGGGACTGACCGCGACATTTGTAGCTGTCCCTCGCTCGGCCCCGTTACGTGCGGCTGATTCACAATGCCACCTGTACCCATATTTTAAAACCGACCAGTTTAATCAAAACTGAATTTGTCAAGCCACGAAAGATCAAGTCATACTGGCAATAAACTCGCAGTTGAAATTAACGATTTGCGAATTATGTAGCTGATGTTTGCTTTAGTTGCAACAAGTCGAATGTATAATGTGATTATTGAGGTGTTTACACCCTTTTTGCAATGAAACGTTGTATGTGAATTTGTGTCTAATTTTAAAGTACATGGTTCTAAAAGGAATTGAAGAAGGTGGCAGTTATAAAAGTCTGTTGGTCGTATTTGTCGGTAGGCACAATTATACTATCTTCAGGTTTTAAGACACAACGTGCAATATTTTTTTTAATCGAACTTTTCACTAAAGCTAAACTAAGCTTGTAAAGTTAGTAAGTTTTATCACAAATAAACACAAACAAAAAACCTGAAGAAATCGGAGAAATAAAAATCAGCTTTTAACATTCTGAAGAATCGTGGACAAATTCTAAATAATAAGTAAATCCTGGAAGATGACAAGTAATATTATAGTTGAGATTTAATTAAACACAATTTGTAAATAAAAGTGTTAAGAAGGAAATAAAATACCTAAGTATGATAGTGAATTTAATATCGATCTCATTGCATTGAACCAAGTAAACTAACACAAAATATATTGCAAATAGGCCCGATGCGACGACGGAGCTACGAGAAGGAATACTGAGAACTCTGATATTAAAAATACATAATAACAATATTACATACATGAACTTGCTGCGTCTGAAAAAATATTAAACTATATTCGGATTAAAGAAAGAGACTTGATACGCTGTTATTCATTATAATAAGAAATAATACAATTCACTTACATATGAGAGCTTAAAATTAGTACTTAAAGTTAAGATTTGAGAAGTACGCACAAACTAGTAATTCTATACAGCTTAATATCAACACTTGAGTTTGAACAATTTCAATTCGCTTTAGTGTTTATACTCAGCATATTTTTGTTTGAATCGCTATAGTGAAAACTCTCATAAACTTTCTGGAGAAAGGGTGTATATTGCCCTGAAGTGTCCAACAAATTGTCTCGCGAGCAAAAATGGCCGCAACCCTTTGGCTATTTGCACCCCCTGCGCCCCGCACTGACCGCCCCCGTAACATGGCGACGGGTTTTTTTCGTTTATTAAACAATCCAATCCCCCGCCAATCCGCTTGCCCAGCGTGGCGGGGACATTTACCTCCTAATGCGTCTATACGCATAGTTAATAGGAGAGGCCTAAGTCCAGCGGTGGACTATTCAGAGGCTGATGATGGTTAAACAACATATCGTCCGGGATAGTGCAATACCGCGTAACTAACAATACAGATAAAGATTAGATTCCATAGAAGTATGTTTGAAATAAGAATCTTATTGACATGTGTTAGATACGCGGTATTTCACTATCCCCAAATAATTTATATTTTGTGGAACAACTCATAAATGGGCGCTTTCACATACCGTTGTTGAAATCACCTTGTTATTTAATTCGGAGAAGTTTGCGCTTGTTCTACTCAAGATCACGAGCTCTTTCAATTCTAATAGGAAAAAAAAATGTTCCATAATTTTCATGCAGTTTTCATTCCTTCCATTACGGTACCGCCTTTGAACATCTGTGAAAAAACGGTACCTATCGTAATGGAAAAAACATTTTGAGACTTTTTTTCCTATTAGAATGGAAAGAGCTCGTGATTCTGAGTAGAACAATCCCTAACTTGTCCGAATTAAATAACAAGGTGATTTCAACAACGGTTTGTGAAAACGCCCAAATATTAAATGTCAAATACTAAAGTAAGAAGCTGAGGACGTGGGTTCAAGCCTCACCTCCAGCGTTGGTAAACTTCGGTATTTTTTATTTGGTATAATGATATCTAATATTTAAATCAAAATATCATTTACTACTAGTATCTATAGGTAGGTACAATACAATTATTTGCATTTTAATAAATTGAATCTTTACAGCAAAGGGGCAAATATCTACTTGGTAATCTTGGTATATTCCGAGAAAAATTTTATGATACTTCACAACATATTTAAATTTCTACTTACATTTTTGTGTCAGCGTTTTTATTTGTACAGTTATTAATTTAGGCGAGACATCTCTCATTCATTATACTGCTTTTAATTGTTTGGTAGAGATCAATTTTATGTAGCTTGGGCTACGGAGAACCCAGTGGAGGGTATATATTCAAAAATTATATTTATAAATCATCTTAGACGGTGGTTGTCATTTTTTTAATTGACTTATGGTTTATTTTCTTCTTTTTGGTTCATTATAAAAGCTTGTATTTAAAAACATTTTTTTTACCTTTAATTTATTTCCATTAATCTGTAACGATTGTTACACAGTTCGTTAGAAAGAGTCCATTTATAGTTTGCTAAATTACTACCTCCCCTCATCACCCCTCATTAGATGAAGCGTCACATGAGCACACACCCTCTGGCTATTTAGGGGGTGCTGACCACCCCCACAAAATGGCGGATACGCTATTTGAAGTTAGAGTAAGTCTCACCCGTTAGATAAAAATCCTTATCACATTTTGTGAAACATTTAAGCTACATCAATATTATTAAAAAGTTTTAAACTGTGAATTTATTTGTTTATTTCATGAATAACTATGAAAATAAAATATTAAGAGTCATTTTTATATTTATAAAAAACATTGAAAATTGTAGAAAAAAAATTGAATTAATTTAATAATATAACAATGCTGTTCCATTATCGAATACAACGTAGTAAAAGGATTTGAGATTACACTTTTATGTTAGGTATATATAATAATAAACATTGTACAAAGCGGCATGTGCTCAGTGCTTGATAATGGCCACCAAGGCCCTCCAAAACAAGTCTCGCGAAATGACTTTGACCGTTTAATTATATTTATAGTGTATTATATGTCTCGCGATAGTTGGAATTCAACTATGGTAATGGTATAGCAATGATCAAATCATTTATGTGACGAATTATAAATGACGTCAGGGTAATATTAAACGTAAGTTTACGCGATTAAGAGTCGTTTTCCGTTAAAATATTAGTGATAATCGCGAAAGCTTAAATCAATAAGTAATTAAATTGCTTCCTATTTAATAGTTGCGTCACATCACACATCATCAGCGTATGATAGTCCACTGCTGGACGTAGGCCTCTCCTATTAAGCGTATTAAACGCATTAGGAGGTAAATGCCCATAATCGCCACGCGGGGCAAGCGGATTGGCGATCGCAGTATTGTGTCCACTATGATGACGCTGCTGGCCATCATCAATCTTTTATCAAATAATGGTCAGTGACACTTCAATCCCTTAGTCGACTCTTACGACACCCGCAGGAGGAGTTGGGGTAATAGTTGCGTACCTGCTTCTATTATTGAGGGACTAAGTAGGTATATTATAGTCTACTCAAAATGTACTATCTGTCTCTCTCGCTGTTTTTTACATACTATTTTCCATTTAGTCATTAAGCTCTCATTTTGCTTAGTAATCATATTGCTATGATTTGAATTTGACATTTCATATCTTAACGTAGGGATCATAGTGTCACTGACCATTCCACAAGATTGATGATGGGAAGCAGCGTCATCATAGTGGACACATTACTGCGATCGCCAATCCGCTTGCACTGCGTGGCGATTATGGGCATTTACCTCCTAATACGCATAGTTAATAGGAGAGGGATACGTCCAGCAGTGGACTAACATAGGCTGATGATGTTGATGTTGATATTATTATCTTAACGTAAATTGGATACTAATATTACATGATGTTATTTACGATATTAAAATCCATATTCTTGCTCGTCTTACGCGCTCAACTAAGCTC
This sequence comes from Thaumatotibia leucotreta, assembly GCA_025490895.1. Taxonomy (NCBI): domain Eukaryota; kingdom Metazoa; phylum Arthropoda; class Insecta; order Lepidoptera; family Tortricidae; genus Thaumatotibia; species Thaumatotibia leucotreta. The sequence goes on from JALPQI010006546.1 coordinate 25,278, forward strand.
CACTAACGACTCATAGTAACATGTCCAAAATAATTGGCTACCAGAAAACATCCGTCTCAAAAATACTCCCAAAGTATTGTCCTTTGAAAAAGGAATATCGCATAACGAAGTAGAGTTCTGACTTTATATCAAATAACACGCATGACGCGACTGCCCCCCTCTCCCCGTTGGGTGGGTAATAAAAAATAATATATTGGAATATGTTGCAAATAACGGGGTATCATCCTTTGCTGGGATACCGTTGTGAGGGCATTTTGTTTTGACGAGTCCAGTCGTTTTATTGCTGACGTTGCTCCTGTTTTGTTTCTGTTGGCGTAATTTGACAAGTAATAAGGAAAATTGGAAATGTGTTGGCACACAAGTATATGAGTTTGTGTATTTGTAGAGATAGAGAGATGGTGGATTTGATAAAAGTAGAATCGAATTGTAGTAGCCCTAATAACGAAATCGTGTTATTATAGAGATCGTTTAAAAATCATGTCATCGATCGGGTCAGAGAAATATCACGAATGATCACGAGGGAAGAGGGGGGATCCGAAATGTCATCATGTGATTACTAAGCAATACTCTTAACTTAAGTCCCCGTAGTGTTACAAAATATTAACTTTACACAGAATGAATACCTTTGATTTCTTCCCTGTAAAAAATGTTTCTTTAATTTTAGATGATAATAACTATTACGTACCTACCTCTACATGCGAAATAAAACATACACTGCTTTCCTATGCTTGTACACACTTTACTTGCCCAGAGGCTAATACTAGTTAAAATAGGCCCCGTGTCATATTAGATTCTAGTCATAAAAATCACGTATTCACCTCCGGACGGTCATCCAATTATAATTACATGATTTTTGAACGAGCCCTTACAAGTTATTAGGTTATAATGTAAACTATATAAAATTTCTTATTTTTTAATAAAAATATCGTATAAAAAATGTATCAAACATACACCGCAAATCTTTTACCTTTTTTAAATTTAAAAATCTTTATCACCGCGTTTAATCTGGACGAAGATAGAAGGTAGATTATGATGTCAATAATTTTATTCCTTGACATGAATACCTGAATATTATAATATGCATGATACTTACATTGAATAGTACCTAACCCTATAAATATATTGGGCCAATTTATAACCGCTAGTTATAACCATTGGACGCAAATATTTTAAGCAGACTAATGACCGAGGCTGTATTAATCTCACTTAGCGTCCCCCAGCAAAACTGACAGTTGAATTCATTTAACATAATCAACTACTATCACTCAATTCAACACGCAAATGTTATTATTATTTAATTAATTATTTTAAGTGATCTCATCTATCTGGTGTAAGATAAATTAATGTTTATACACTATATGAAAATATAGATTAGCAAAAAATAATATGCAAAGGTAGAAAAATTAATTATTTGTGGTAATAACTTTGTTTTCTTATTAATATTTTTTCAGTTTGACGCTTCTATAATTATCGATCACTACTTTAATATATGATAAAATGTTGTACATATGCAGTACAAAACGGTTTTTCACGGAAACGTCCTAATTCATATTGCTGTCACAATGAACTACAGTATTCAATTCATTGCACTGGACCTTATAGAGACAGAAAGATAAATTCCGCCTTTTCCGTGAAAGTACGAAGGGAATAGTACATTACGATACAAGTGCGAATAACTTGAATTTCGAAACAAATCGATAATTATGTTATAAATCGACACGAGTTACGAATTTCCTTTTTGCACGTGTCTCGTACGACGTTTTTTAAAACAGGTTCTCCGAAGTTTTAGACCTGACGCAAAATTAGTCACTTATTGCACTAGCGCGTAAAAAAGGCACTACATTATGTACTAAAAAATATTTTGCACTACATCTATAATGAAATTAGATGTTACAATAAACTATGACTCACCAGATTAAAAAGTAACCTAGCACAGATAACACAGACACAAATTCCACTCCACATCTTTGATCGAGTTTCGAAAATCGAACACTGACTTGCGCACACGCACTTACGAGACAGTTCGAAAAGGAATGGATCAGGAAGTGAGGTCAGGTAGAGGGGTTAAGGAAGGGTTAACAAAAAGGTATTATAAGGGTTAAGACACAAAGGCCTTAGAAGGGCTCGGGTTACGACCAGGTTGCACGCGTGACTCGGGATAAATTTGATTATTACCGTGAACTCTTGGGCCCGATCAAATTAACTTTTATATTAGAATTTTAGTTTGAAATCGAACAGCAGTATTTTTGAATTTTCGTTTTAAGTATTCTAGTCGCATTACCAATAAACGTACCTAGTATAAAGGCATTTCTTCTTAAATCTGCTCTCGCTAATTTATTCGAAAATGATGTATAAAAATAAAAAAAAGAGTTCCATTTATTCCTTAGACGACAAATTTTTATTAAAAAATAAACGAAAGTTACCTATTCAATAAAAAATCGCAAAACAGCTTTTAATTTGAAGAACATTATTAAAAAACTTACTCCTCGCACAACGCATCAGTATTGCGATACAGCGAGGAAATGCCGCCAGCATCCTCGGTACAATGCCACAAGGGCCAATCTTAGATATAGGTTAGGTTAAGTAGATTAGTTAGATTTAATCTATGTACATAAATTGTAGTTTTGAAAATAAATCAGTTACTATAAAAACTTAGACAAAAAATAGAAAAGTAATCCACTTATCCAGTTATATTATTATGTGCTAGTAGGATTTTTTTAGTTACACTAATATACCTAGTTTCACAAGGATGAACGAATTCGTAAAATAACTATACCGGACTCTTAATGTCTTGATGAGAGGAATGCATTTATCCTAATTTACCTGTAAATAGTCGATTTTTTTGGTATTATTCCAATAGTAATAGCAAAGTGACACCTCTAGCATTTCTAGGAAAACCACTTTAAGTCAAAAACTTTTGAAGTACAATGAGAGGCATGCATTTCTCTTAATTCACCTGTCAATTTTAGTCAATCCTTGGGATACTTCCAATAGCAACAACCATGTGACACCTCTAACATTTGCAAGTATATCTACCACTTAATAAGTACACTATACCATTTACGATGGATATTATAGACAGGTTTAGGTACATTTGGTTTCCACAACAGTATACGAGTAAGATCACTTTTTAGTGCTTTTTATTTCACACTCACAGTACATTTTCGCACTGGCACTCGGCACTACCTGGTTTTCGCGTGTGAAACACAGTGTCATCTTGCAAACTAACCCTTCACATGCCATTTAATGTACCTGAAACGTTCCGACCCAATAATTCATTACCTAACAATACACGCACCAACATTTTGCAATAATAATCTCGGACCCCTTTACCGTGTACCCCTTGCGAATTTTTCGACATAAATAAAACACCCGTTCCAAACACAAATATTTAAGAAAAAAACGCACTAGCTTTTTAAAAATTGTCTCTGGCCATAAATCAGTTTTTGAAATAACAAACCGTTGCTTTGTTCGTTCGATTTTTGAATTGAAGCGTAATCGATAGTTTTAAAACGATTCGTTAAATCGGAATTATTATTTCAACTGATATTTCGCCAAAGCTTGCGCTCTAAGAATTATTCAGTTGATGATAATAAACATTTTCTACATTTTGTGTGAATTCCAAATATATTTTGAACAAAAGTAAAAAAATACGCAAAATCACTAACGGCTTTCACAATCTGAGGATAAATCTGTCAGATAAAAATTAACACTATCCTTTTCCCCAGGCAGAAAACGAAAACGAGCTAACATTTTACTATTTTGACATTTAACGATTTTATTCAAAGTTGGTAACACAGACCCTATAACTGTTAGTGTAAGTATAAGGTGGTGTATACAATCACTATTTACATATAGGAAACTACATAAATATGTCATCAATTCATCATTGTCTTTCCCGTTGCTACGTTGTTATTTTAAAAAGTCATTCTAAATTCTAACCTGACTTTTACATTTGAAGTAATTATTGATAATTAGTTGGTTATGCAATCATAACCAACTAAAAAACACAAAATTAATGACATTTATAATGTCAAATCCGTTTTTGTCAAAGGTCTGCGATGCAAAGATAAGACCATAAAGGCGCGACTACACTTGACGTGTAGTGCACTTCAAATTACGCGCCTGGTTATGCTGATCTGCGATAGGTGAAGAGTCCTTCAACTATGGCTTTTATTTGTTTGATAAAATCTCGTATTCTTCAAAGCTTTCATACTTAATTATGCTTCAGAGAACTCAAGAAGGTTAGGTACTAATTTGGTCTTTGAATTGTAAATCGGAAGCGCGTGCCGATTCCATACAGGTTTTTAATTTTGAGAGTAACCTAACCTAAGGTTGGTACTTTAGCGTATTGCTAGGTTAGAAAGTAAGTTAAAAGAATAACCATTTCATAGGTAATATAAGAATTAAGAAAGTAGAAATGAGGTAGATATAGTAAAAGAAATCGATTCAAGTACTATTTAGGATTTTGTCACCGTGACAGTCAATATGAAAGTTGCTAGGTACCTCATATTATTTTCACTATGACAAAGTGCTATGGTTCAAAAATATATTTCCTAGTAACCGTGGTACGAAAATAGTAAAGTTAAATTTGTGGTTATACAACTTGAACCTCGTGGAAATAATATGAAACTAGACAAACAAGGTAAGTTTAATACTAGAATAGCTTTGATAAAGTTTTAATTAATAATAACAGATACGTAACACATCTGCCCCTATAACTATTGAGTATTAGAATAGGCCCCTCTATGCAAAACTGAATGGATTTGCGAATCCATTGTCAGATCAGGTAGATGGCGACATTCAAATTAATAAAACTCTGATCTATGCAAGGGTTAGCACATTGTTCCGTGTGGTGAAGGGAGGTAAGTATGGTTTGGTTAATTTTGGCAGTTGCGTAGCTAATGTAACTTTATGCCTCCGTTGTATCTTTGCCCGTCTGCTAGTGACGTAAGTTTGTCGCGAAAACCAAGTTAAAACTATTGTATTTTAAGGTAGTTAGATTTCCTTAGACAAAGCTACTATGGTATATTAAGATCATCCAACCTTACTATTTATTACTAAATACTAAAAGCTACTCCTCAAGGAGTAGAAGTGACAAGGTACTGGCAGAAAATATTTTAATTTCCTTTACACGAAAAAGTTGACTAAATAAAAATGCACATCCTAATAGTCATTACTGTTACTATTTTCAAGGGCTTAGACTTCATCCCTTTATCAAAGAATAGAGGTCGTCGTATAAATTTTATTAATATTACATGAAATCTAAAAAACACAAATATATTATTTCGTACAAAAATAATAGAGGTCATGCGAATAGAACAATTTAGTGTGATTTCACAGTGATCACCTCTTGACACCGTAAATATTGTGCGTCAATTGTGCAAAAAACACGCAAAGAAACGGGGTTAAAACGCCGTGTTTTGGGGTAAACTGGGTAAAAATGGGGTACTTTATGGGATGTTCGTACAAAACTAATTATATTTGTATAGATGAAGGGTCATTTGTTGCACTTTTTATTTCAGTAATTGATAGGGCTTCTATTTGCGAGAGTTCGAGCGTTTATTTGATTTTTTTGAGAGAATATTTATGGTGTGACTGCATTTATTGGTGGGAGAATTTAACTGACTTTATTTCACTTGAATTGGGTTTTTGTATTGCAATTGGTACTGGATAGTTTTTTTATTAAAACAATATCAATATGTTTAAAATAAGAGAGCAGTATTTTAGTAGGTAATATTTAGCCTAGGTTACAGAATTACACATCATAAAACGCACAAATGCTTGCAAATTTACAAAACAACTAAAAGAATTTTCCAAACCATCTGTGTCATTGAATAAAAAAGTAAAAAATACGCTTGCGTAAGTAACTTCTAACTTGCAACATTACATTCAACAAAAAAAAATACAATCGATTGTTAGTCTACGGCTTACACCTCTACTTTTGAGCCACATTTTTTTTCGCACCGAACCATTGTACTTTTCATAGAGTCAACGAGTTTTTTTCTACAAAATCCTATTTCTCGGATTTAAAGGGGATTAGATACTTTGTTGTGGCAACAATGACGTTTGTGGAGATCGATATTTGTTTTGATTTAGTGAAGAGTTGTGTTCCCACGATTTGTAAGGAGTTAAGCAACAAAAACTATTCCGTAAACTAAATTGTATTTAGTTATACCTACGGTTGCGAAAACAAACAAATATAAGTAATTATTTTGTATCTGGAAGCATAATTGCTCGTTATTATCATACTTATTCCGATAATATAATATGACACTAACTTGCGAGGTGAGTTTCGAACACAAGTCCTCAGCTTTCGCGGCGGATGCCTACACCTCGCGGGCTATCTTAGTGGGCACCTGCCTAATTTCTCGAGCATATTTTACATCTGAAAAGGCTAGGCGCCTTTCGTTGTTGTCTTTACGAAAAAAAATAGAAACGAACCGTTCAAATAGTAGTTATTTTATTTCGCAACAAATTCTCTAATATTGCTACTAATTCGCTGAATCTCAGTACCTATACCACAAGTCAATAACACAGTTCAAGAGATTTGTCAAACTACGCAGTGCAATCTAAAAAGTCGCGACTGATCCTAATAATGTCACCCCTCATCCCTCTATTGGAACCAATCTCGCGGCCCTCCTTGGCTTATCAGCATTCGGACACCATAACAGGCCTTCGCTAGCCTCATACATATTTTAGGGGACATACCCCATACAACGGTCAACTGTCAGTAATGATTTGCTGTTTTTCTCCCTAACGCACGCCCCCGTAAAACTACGACCACCTTACTTTGACCCTTTAGATGTCACCTCGCTTCGCAATTCTCTTAACTTGCCTCTTTTTCGAAGGACATAGAGGGTCATTGCAAAGTGGTCAAAGTAAAAGGCCAGGGGGCGTTAGAAAAAGTTAGATTATCTACTATTTTTTTCGGACGCGCGGAAACTGGGGTGGGATCGGTGGAAAATATGGCTTCCTATTCGTATTTATTCGTTTTTGCTAGTTTTTCGATTTGTTTCATGTTTATTGGAATCATGTTATGTGACGTTGGATAGGATATTTCCTAAAGGATACTTGGATCGACTGTAATTGTATCCTGTTAACATAGTAGATATAATAAAATTCAGAATATTTGATTAAAATTCAAATATTTGACAAATAATTCTTATAAAATTTCTGATAAGATTTTCTTAAATTTGTATTAAATCTTTCTCAATATCAATACAATATATATCAATAAATATCATATCAATACAATATAACATATGTAAAAACCATAAAATAAGTAACTTGTAAGTTAATATGCCATAAAACTAAAAGTGATCTGAACTGTAATATTTATAGGTAATTAAGAGGGATATAAGAATTGGCATTGTGTTAAAGAGACTAGCAGTAATTCTCTCGCTCCATGACGATATTGATAAATAAATTAAATATTGAATATCCCTTAATAAACTGTATCCATTTTGGCCGTCACCACCAGATATAGGTTTTCGTAAAGCAAACAAGCATTTAGGTTTATTTGGGCATCGTCTGAGAAGTAGCGCTGCCATAGAACATGTAACGAGAAAATGGTTCAATTTGTATTGCTATGTGGTTAATTTCCATAAAAAAACAGTTAAACACGTGTTTTAAATAATAATTTTATGATAGGATTATTTAAATTATTTTTGCAATCATTATAATTTGCAACTCAACTAAATGATGATAAAATGTTTAAATATCCTTACTTTAAAAAAATGCATGACAATAATATTGTCAATCTTAAATATTTTTTGACAGCGGTAGTACCAGTGGCTGCTGAACTTGACATGTTATTTAATATGAAGTATGATCATCTTTAAGTATTCTGAATATTACTGTTTTTTACTTTGGCTTTACTTTAGTACCTACCTAGCCGGAGAACTTCAAAGCTCCAATGGCCGAATCTCTCCTAAGTAAATGTAAAATAAAATTAGCGGAATAATTTATTAAACCTTTACATATAGCACTAAAAAACAAATAGAAGGCAGTTGTTTATACATAATATAACATTTACGATCGCGATACGCTTAACACTGGTAAAAGAATCAATGACAGTGTTTATTTCTCAAAGTGCACCATCTGTGGGACACTATGCCATGTATAACGTGACACCGCCAGTGGCCGTTGGATTCGGCACGGTAAATAGCATTTGTGGTTTCGCAAACAGCTCGTGCTGGCTATCGCGTTACAGATACCTTCTAAGTATATTATTATAGCACCTTTGTATGACCTAAGATTGATTATGATAACTTTATTTGATTATAATACATTTTAGTTTGCTGTCTCTATTATAAACATCTGTTCAGCCACCATCATTGTGACCCGGTTTACGAAACGGAGTTAAGTGCCACCTTGTTAATAATTTTCCGCTTAAACGATATTTATTATTGGATTATTATTATAAATGATACCTATGCCCACATATATTTTGAAATGAATATAATAAAATTTGATGGAGAAATCTTACCCACTGTGCAGTACGATCTTAATTCTTGTGCCTCGGATATACGTAAACAATTTATATTTCATCACACTTGCTGTCTAAGCGCGCCATTGCTTGCGCGCGTAGCGGGAGTAATAGAAAAGTGATAATCCCTAGTGAGTAATAGAAATGTCAGTACGTCATTTAATAATATTATGTCTTAAAACTTTTTTTTTTGTCGGCAAGTGTGATGAAAAACATTGTGTGCATCAAGGGAGGTAACTACGGAATTACTAACTAGAGTGTTAGTATGACTCGAGTTATGCTCTGCTTGTTTATTTTATTTATTTATTAGACATATGATGCTGCTGCCCATCATCTACATGATGACTGTGAAGTTAAAATTAATAATCTATAGGTCTTTAATTTTACATCATCCCTATTACCAACCTACTGATAATATTGATTATATTCTCCTAGGAGCATTTCAACCAGTCGAATTCTTCATTGTCATCCCGCGATTATTGCCGCAACAGAACGACGTGTAGCGACAACATTGACTATACTAGAATTGGTGTTAGAACTTAATTATTACGTTTACATTAAAACAATGCACTTAAGATAATTTCTCTCAGACGATAAGGAATGACGAAATAACACTGAATATCCACACTGGAGTCTAACTAAGCCCTGAATGAAGAACTGGAAATGAAGGCCTTGTTTTGAATACCCACATCCTCAATTAACAGTATCTATATACAGTGTGTTAACATCGTGCAGGCTTTCATTGACACCGAGGATTGAGATGCAGATTTTTGGCCAAACCTTGAGCATTATTTGATTAAAATATCAAATTTTAAACGTGATTGATTTTCTAAGAAAATTTCAGTGAGTAGCAATGTACTTCAAAATTAATGTTAATTAGCGCTTGAAATGACAGTCCGCAGCGCAGTGTTTGACAACTAAGCAGTACACGCGTTACATTGATCGTTCGAAGAAAATAAAATTAATTGTATAGTTAATTTAAATATTTGTCAACTCTTAATAGGTACTTGAGAACGAATGTCAGTAATGCGTTTTAGTTATTCGCCATTTTCATAAAAACCTGGGTCATGTTAACCCTAGTCCACTCAGGAACTATGTCAGTGACTCATATTTTACAGACAAACGGGTCTTAATCGCGTAAACTTACGTTTAATTATATCCTGACGTTTCGGGCGTGACGTTACACCCGTGGTCGCAGGCAGACTCTTGGTCATGGTGTATCATAAAATATGAGTGATAATCGTGAAAGTTTAAATCAATATAATATATGTCAGTGACGTTATACATAGATAAGATTGTAAAACATTCTTACTAAATGTATAGACGTGGTTCTAAAATAATCTTGGGTTTCAATGGTTGAGTGATACGTGCCTCTGGGTGCTTAGACAAGTTGCCAATCGCTAACGCTTAATCGTTAATCGTATACGAAAGCTTACTGCCTTTGTCGCACTAATACGAAAGAGTGACAGAGAGGGAAAACTACGATACGCTACTAAGCGTTAGCGATTGGCAACTTGACTAATCCTGTTCTCAATTTAAATATCATACAACCAAGAAAATATACCATACCTGGTTCAAGAAAATCAGAGGTGGGACTCACATCCTTGTCCTAAACTTTAAATGTTAATACTTGAACCACTACATATGTCATTCGGTCTTAGCGGGCAGGGTGGAATCTCTTGTGTAAGTATATACATCTCTGATAAAGCTTAAGCGCCTCTTTACTATACTTTAAGTATAAGTTTAAAAAAGGATAGCGATAATTCTAACTAAATCAGCCCTATCCGTAAAAGTTAGGTAGCAGGGCTGCAAATTGGGTTTACTTTGTGTGAGTTCCAAAAACGCGGCACCTTTAATAAACTCCAATAACAGGTGGTACCGCATCCACCGTTACCCAGACACCGAATACTCGCCATTTTTCCCACACATGAACAAAGGGTTAAAAGGTCTCCATTGTGAAAGGATATCTAATTTCCTTGAAAGCAAAATTGCCGTAACATTGCCTGCGTTTTTTTGCCGGCATCTTTGCGCAAAGAAAAGGCGGTTAGTTTATATCCGCCCCTCTGGAGTTGACCGTTGTGTTATAATTATTTGAAGTGCGTTGCGTTGGAGTTGAAAAGGTGATTTGTAAAGGATTGTGTCAGGGATTTTGAGAGGATTTAATTGACTGATTGCTATTATATTATGGTACGACGACGGTGAGTATTATTAAGCGTTCTGAAGTTTGGTCGTCAGATATTTAATTGAGTAAGTTACCTATGTTCCTGCAAAAAAAAACTTCATCATCATCATCATCAGCCTATACCACCTATACACCAGTAGTCCACTGCTGGACGTAGGCCTCTCCTATTTACTATGCATATAGACGCTTTAGGAGGTAAATACTCATAATCGCCACGTTAGGCAAGCGGATTGGCGATCGCAGTAATGTGTCCATTATGATGACGCTGCTGCCCATCATCAATCTTTTATCAAATAATAGTCAGTGGCACTTCAATCCCTTAGTCGACTCTTACGACACCCACAGGAGGCGTTGGGGTGGTGACAAAATGTATTCTTACTGCCGTCACCACACGGCAAAAAAAATATTATAACTATTTTGGGTAACAACATACTATTATAGAGGTGAAACGTCATCGTGTGAAAAACTGTCGCTCACTGATACATCGCGTTGTTTAACGCGATATTTTTGCAATTATTTAATACTCGCGCTAATATACTCCTCAGATCTTTAGCAATCAATTCATGGAATCAATTGCAGATACGATGTTGAGTAAGTATTTGGCGTAGTAACTATTTATTTGTTTCATCGTGGAAGTAAAAAAAAACACGTACCTATCTATCTGGGATGGTATAACTAACGGGCGTATTTGTATGAAATAATGTAACGTATAGAATAGATGTATGTTTAGTTACCCAACATAAATAATCGTATAGAGTATAAATTCTAGATAGTTTTTTGTTAAAAACACGTAACTAATAACGACCGTGATTCGGTACGAGTCGTGAACATTAAGAAGCTGCCTCAAAAATAGCGCCATTAATTTTCACACCTCATTAGGCCACGTGAGATAAGATTAAAAAAGTACAATTTCACGCGAATCTTAACCATCTTTACCATCTGCCACCTGCTTTGTCTAACCCTTCCCGGATATAAAGGGTTCCGTTAGTCTACGGTTCCGTAGGCCAGGTGAGTTCTCACGATGATAGCAGGGTTAAGATGCAACTGTGTTTGCTTTGTGAATTTGCGAGGGTCGCTATGGGGGTTAATTTTTTTGGGCTCTTGAGGTTAGTGACTTTGGGATGAAGTTTACAGTTAGCCCAAATACTGCCATAAAATAGATGCCGTTATGACGATGACGTGTATTTTACTAAGGATTGATAACATGGATGTTTTCCCATTTATCGCCCTACGCGAAGGTGCTAAGGTCATGCGGGGCAAATACAACTATGAGGTAAATTCACCTAATGGACATTTCTTTTAATCTGTTTTTAAGAACTATTGGAAGATACCTAGAACATTCTTTGATTTATTTCAAAAGCAACACAATAGTAGGTAAGTATGATCTTTTTACAAATTAAGAGTAGGTATTTCAATTAGTCGGATTTACCTCATAGTAGCATTTGTCCCGCATGAATGATCTTTTTACAAATTAAGAGTAGGTATTTCAATTAGTCGGATTTACCTCATAGTAGCATTTGTCCCGCATGACCTTAATGATATATAACAGAACTTCAATGTGGATGATAATCTACAAAATTAGGGTTCTGAATGTTTTAAAAACGAAATACCTAATCTTCGAGTATAGTTCTTAATGTTTGTGAAGCAAACAAATATGAAAATACATACATAGATATTATATTCCGCCAGACGTTATGATAATAATAAGTAATTTTGTTTGTTCCCAATATACCTCATAGTTGAAGTAATATTTACATAAATAAAATCATTTATTTGAATATGATATTACGAGTAAATAATAGGTTTGGCTTTAGATATTATTATGAATAATTGGACATGTTTTGATTTACATTCAGATATTGGGGACGCAATAATAATAAAGACATTCAAATTAGTATGAGTTTGCGGTGGCGATTTGGTGATTTTTTGAGATACATCGGTGACTTTTATCCGTCCGTCTGAAACTCCTCATTCTACATATAAGGTCCTAATTTATTAGATGCAGATATTTTTACAGCTGATAGTACTCGGTCTCTGGAGTATATTAAACTGTGAAACATTATAACTTTTACGATGTTTTTTTGGAGAAAACGGAAAAACAAATTTCCTACGTAAAAACACCCTGTTTATGTGATTATTAAATGAAAACTCATTGAACAGATTCTAGTACCTCTTTTACGTACCACTTAACTGGAACTGGCCACTTCTCGTTGATAAATTAAATACTTTATTGTCAATGTCATGTTATTTTCCGTTGGATTGTGTCGTTTGATGACATGACAGACAGTGTTATTGTGACATGTGATAATGCACACATGATGATTTTTTTTAGACGAAATTATTATTAATTTTTTTGTTAGGAAAATGAAATCAAAAAAATTACATGAAAAGATTTCTTAATTTATATTTAAAGTTAATTATTTTAATGTAAAGTATCATGTGTTAAAATATCTGCATCTAATAAATTAGGACCTTATATTGTTATTTATGTTGTATCATGAGCGCAGCTGTAACCATCAACGCCGGTTACGCGTCCGCGTAATTTCCCTACAGACACCTTTCAACGATGACTAACGTGCTGCTGGACGTTTTTGCTAACACATCCTCAATTCATGGGACGAGAGGATTCTGTAGCAAAAGAAAAGCACACAGAAAAGTTATACTTATGGTATACTGATACCGGGTCATGGTACCACACTGTATTTAAAATTAGAGTTAAAAAAATTTAAGGGGTTTAAAATTAGAATGTTGAATCATATAACGCTCACGTTTTGGGTAAAAAATTGGCTTCAATAAAAGTCTGAATGCTGTTAACACACTGTATAGCAAAAGAAAAGCATGTAGAAAAGTTATACTTATTATACACGTACACGTGTAGCCTCTATCTGTGACCACGGGCGTAACGTCACTTCGGTGCGTCTACGAAAATACTATCCGGATTTAGTTTAAAATATTTAATAAAATACGTAAAAGACAGGCTGATATTTACCCTGTAAAGTAGATGTCTACGAAACTGGTGCCCAACAGTTTACTAGGTACCGATTAGAAATATATTTGTTTACTTTTGTTACTCATTTGAAATTGAAATTTTATTTTAGCATTTATTTACTCAAGTCCATGTAAACGCCTCAAGTCTCCATTGAGACATAAAAACGGCACGGAATTCAACCAAGCATATTAATTTTATTGGCTTATCGTTATTATAAATAGTAATAGAAAAATAATATATGAAATATCTCATATTGATATAGAGTTTGTTCGGAAAATGAAGGCACGTGAGATATATGCGCGTGTCTTTGGGCCATGGGCCAGACGACTTCACTTTCCGTGCAGACGTGTAAAACAAATATTCAGCCGAAGTAAAGGATAAAATGTTGAATTATTCTTTTTGATACAATTCTGAATAATGTTTTTAATTACCAGTGTTCATGTAAAAAATATATACATGAAGCTATATAAAATAAATAAAACTTTTTAATATTAAGCACCGTGCCACAAAATTGTCTGACTATTACCCTTAAATATTATTTTGACGAAAGTTCGACGGACGGCGAGTTTTGACGATTGAAATGATACATTTTTGGTATTTCTCTCGCCATTAGAGTTCATGATTTCCAGTCTCGTTTCATAATTATGTAAAGACACAAGGGATTAGTATGGAGAAAATAAATGTTGATATATTACATCATCATACATACAGACATCATCAGCCAATGATAGTCCACAGCTGGACGTAGGCCTCTTCTATTAACTATGCGTATAGACACATTAGGAGGTAAATGCCCATAATCGCCACACTGGGCAAGCGGATTGGCGATCGCAGTAATGTATCCGCTATGATGACGCTGCTGCCCATCATAAACACTTTATCAAATAATGGTAACACTTCAATCCTTTAGTCGACTCTTACGACACCCGAAGGAGGAGTTGGGGTGGTCACAAATGTATTCTTACTGCCGTCAACACACGGGGAACATAAATTAATATGACATACCTATTAATGAACTCGAAATTTACCAGTCGTCGTAATAAAGTATCTTTGTTTATATAGGTCCCATGAGAAACCTTGTTCAGAAAGACAAGACACAGCACATTTTTCACAGTTGTGATCACAACCCCATAATCACCCTGTATATGTATGAACTTACCTACCTCTTCTACATCAAAGTATCCTTTAACCCAATAACAAGCCTACCCATTACATAGCCTCATATCGTTAGCCCACAATAAAGAAACATTTTTCATCCAGTGATGAACTGCTTCAGAATCCGCGTAATCGAATAACGGCTACATAATCGCTACGACGAGTATTCGAGTCGAATTCTTGGACGTATCCTGTATAATGTTATATTGATGATTCCCGTATAGACTGATTAATGGTTTCTCAATGTCGGACACAATGGAGGAACGATACAGCGAATATTTTTGGTTGAAAAATTAAGGCGCCATCGCTTTGTTCAATAATCATTGCTTCTCCAACAACCGAGGTTGTTGTGTAAGTCTGATAAAACCGTCAATGTACTAACAGTGTTTTGTATAGTTTGGTGAATTTAGAATGGGGTAGTAAAGGGGTGGAATATAGGATTGTCGCCAGCACGGTGACTAGGAAAATTTACATTGCGTATGTGCCATAATGTTGTGAAGAAAAATGCGTACGTAATAATGGGCATACAGTACAATTTGTTTTATACAAAATATTTTTATGTAATGGTTTGAGTCTTATATTTTTAATTAATGTATGATGTGTAGGTTTGAGTTAGGCATGTGTGTGTATAGCAAGTAGATTTCCTACAGAAAAATAATATAAAATATGTTTTTCAAGGTAGGTATACCTTAGTACCTATCTGAAGGCTGCAAGTAAATTCGCAATTTTATAGCCAATTACTATAATACTTGTATCAAAGAATAAAGAGCTTAAAACTCATGTGAGACACATTCTTACTAAAATTATATTTCACCTGTTCTTAACCCAAAAAAATGCTCGACATGTTTCGCTCCATATATGAGGAGCTTCCTCAAGAGCCAATCGCCATGGCTGCGCAACGAAGCCACAACTTTTTATTATTATAAAATAATAATTTTAGAAAATCAGCACAAATATTTATCATCAGCATAACTAAAATTGATTTAACCCTTTCAATTTCAGAGCCACCTTTTTAACGATTGTTTACCCCTTCGGCTGCATTCGAAAGCATCTCCGCAGGAGACCCACACAAAACCGCGGGATAAATTAGTGCACAGTGGGTGGGCTTACGTGTTAACGGACAAAGGTTTTGGTAATTTTAAATTACACACGTAGGTAAACCGTATTTTGTATATGAAAAAAGGGATTGAAACTTTTGAGTTAGACGTTAAATTAATTTTCATCACACTTGCTGTCTAAGCGCACCATTGCTTGCATGCCTAGCGGGAGTAATATAAAAGTGAACTTCCTTAGAGAGTAATAGAAATGTCAGTACGTCATAGAATAATATTTTGACTTAAAACCATTGTGCATCAAGGGAGGTAAGTACAAAATTACTAACGAGTGTTAGAAACCCGACGCCGTAGGCGGAGGGCTTTTAATGACTAGAGTTAGTATTCCGCTTACCGATCGTCATGCATACAATGTCTGGAGTTCCTGTGTTCGAATCCCGGTAAAGGCATCTTTAGCAGGCACTTTTTCGGCATATACGAGTAATATTAAATTAAGTAAATACCTGTATTTATATTTTAATCACGGTTCTTTCCATGTATTTTACTAGATACTTCTTATATTAGTATATGATCATTGTCGCTTAGTTTGTACTCAAAATACAAACCTTATTTGAGCTTCCTATGGGACTAAGTAGGTAGATTTATATGAAAATCATTAAAAGAAAGTGATATAATGAAAGAGTGTCCAGAACTCAGTTCGGTCTAGTTAATGTGACAGTGACATCCTTCAAAAGTAGGTATTACACATTTTACTGTCCCAAAAAAAATCATGACTATATCTCATAGTCATACATCGGGGTTTTCGGAGCGGGAATGATTTGAGAAAGAGTAGAGATAAACAGATATGTTAGTCTAAGAAAATATCTTATTATGCCTAATGAATAACTACCTCTCTGTGAGTTGTATACAATCTGTGACAAAGTTTTATTTAGAAATAATAAAGAATCTCGAACCTCTATCTCTGGATTATTTTCTATCCACGAACGCATAAACTCGTAACGAGTTTTTTTTCTCGGAGGCATATTTGTGTTGACTGATTATTTACAGTTTTTTAAAATACAATTGCATATAAGTTTATCTACTAGACAAGCAAGGGTAACGGTTGACAATAGGTGTCTAATACAATGTCAATCTTGACGATATCTATGAAGCATTTTCTTATAAATGAATAGACTTAACTGAAGAGGTTGATAATAAATGACCAATATAAAATATGCACCTATATGTATGATTAATCTTTATTTATTTTTCAATCAATTATTCATTCGGTAGAAACCTACTAGGGTACGATCTGTTTTTAAGTAAATACCTACTCTTTGGCTAACGTCAAACGTTCCTGCTCCGAAAACCCCGATGTATGCTCATAGTACAGCAGCGAACTTAACCCTTTAAGGATCACTTTCAGTTAATATTTTAACATAATGTAAAATGTAGTGGTGGCTCAGTGGTTTAGACGTTTGACTTTCATTCCGGAGCTCATGGGTTTAAATCCTGGCCAGTACCAATGAGTTTTTCCGAAACTTATGTACGGAATATCAGATGATATTTACCATTAGTTTTCGGTGAAGGAAAACATCGTGAGGAAACCTGCATACATCCGCGAAGAAATTCAAAGGTGTATGTGAAATTCCCAACCCGCTTAGGGCCAGCCCAGCGTGGAGACTATAGCCTAGTCCATCTCATATATGAGACGAGGCCTGTACCCAGCAGTGGGACATTATTTTGGCTAAAATATTAATAATGTAGTCATGATGCTTCGGTTTGTACTATTATGCTGTAGAACATATTTGAATAGTTACAATTATTAAAAAAAGTGTTCAAGGCCGCCACCATCAACTTCCATAAAATTAACCGACGCAAGCGCAAGCTGTCGCGTCCAAAATCAATGAGTTTTTTATTATTACCCCTTTGAACGCTCCAATCGATTTCCGAACCCCGTCGCTCAATACAATGCACATTTTAAAATTTAAAATCCGATATCTGTATGGAGTTTTTTTATGCAACGACGATGCATTTTTAACCCTTCATCGTGTCTCTTAAAGTCTGCGGTACTCAAATGGTTGTTGGTGTTTGCAATTTTTTGTCAATCTACAATATCTACCGTAAACATTGTCTTTGTACCTATTCTTTATCACTTTTATCTATCTATCATAAGCGCTAACAAGTTCTGTGATACCGTTATTTTGTGCAATACTTTAGCTATCAAAAATATGTATGACCCTCGACATTACCTTGAATCGCTTTAATAAAGGTTGCACTTGCAAAATATTTCTGAATATTCAAATAAATCTTTCAAGCATTTTTATTGTTTCTGTAATAGTAACTACCTACTTCAAGAATTAAATTACGAGATACCTACTTCAAATAAATTTTATTATTACCTTTCTTCCGTAGCTGTCAAAAATGCGTTTTTAAACTTGTGATTTTGTGAGTCTAATTTATAATAAAAAATTTTAAGGGCGAAGCCAAAGCTTCATCACCGATAATAAGATATACATAGATACAATAGACAATAGTAGCATAGCTCCTCAATAATAAATGACTTAGTACTGATTTTTCAATCCCCAGATAACAGTAACTGTCAAATAAATTTTAGCTCTATCCTTTTTTGACTGATGACCAGCGATAAGGATGGTAATACTTTTAACTGACGGATACTTTTAACTGAGGATTGAAAAATCAGCCCTTAGAAAAATTCATTATCCAATGTTGAGAACCATCGTCCGGGGATTGTGTAGCCGCGCTTCTGTACGTGACAATTTAAACAAATTCTGGGCCATTTGGCTTCTGGGGTGGCTTTTTTTAAGTACTTATTTGAATAAAAAAAACGGCATTGTAGACCTCACCCGGCGGATGCGATGTGGGATGAGTGTGTGGTCTGTAATGAACCCAGATTAGCTTTACTGCACTATTATACAATGTACAGTGCATTTAGAGACGTTGTTTAAATGTCCTTTGACGAGTGAGATTTTTTTTAGTAAATTTAGATTTTTTAATAATTACATGACAATCACACAACATATCCCCGTATCTACACCGTGTTTTTATTGATTTCCGTTAAATTGGACAGGTTACTTGGGACATTAATAGAAGTTGCCTGGTATATTGGCATTTGTTAATTTCGTAAAATATTTTTTTTTTCATTTTCATACATCATAAATTGTTGCAATACACTTGTTCAGTTATTAAATTTATTTTTTTAATAACTCAATAACAGTAAGAGTTAAGACACTAGTTTCTTAGAGAAATTGATTATTTTTGACCTAAATAAGCCCAAAGCTTCCCTTTGATTTAACGGAAATCAATAAAAACACGGTGTATATTTCATGAATACTAATTATGGACGCAATACATTTAACGCATAAAAATATCTTTCATTATTAACAGCTTGATCAGAATGATCAGGATGTAGTTTATGTATAGGGTAGTGGCACCGGTGTTGAACACTTTTAGCAGATAAGTACGAGTGATGGACGGTTCAATCTTAATCCTAAGAACACAGTAAAATTACCGTTGCAAAGCGAAATTGTACTTCTTAATTTGTATCGGTAAAATATGAAATTATTAATGAATATCCATCATTGGTGCTGTCACCCTACTTAATAAATTTACTGAGAATCTTTCCGTATACCTATGTAAATGTTCTTCTGAACAACTCAGTAAAATATTCAGATTGCTAAAATATTTTTGAAAATATATGGCCGGAAATTTTAGATGTCTATAGGTACAGATTTAAGTCTAAACATTATGCACATAGATTTGCAAATTATTAGCGAAATAATCGTAAATATAAAACTAGAAAAGTCTATTTTGACGTAAAGGTTTCATAAAGCCGCCGCATAAGACCATGAAAACCGAATATAGATCCAGCGAATCCATTCTGTTTCTAGTGAATATTTAATATTTTCGCGCCATATGCGATCTCGGTCGACAATGGCGATCCCATCTAGGGAAGCCCTGCTTTCTCCAATAATCCCCCCCCTGGAGATCAGCGTAATCGACCCCTTCGTAGAGATTTCGGCACGACTGAACAGTGGAGATAGTTACACTAATATAGCTGATAAGAAGTTACTCTTTTCGAAAGTTGGTAGTTTTTAATCTGTGGTTTATGTGCTTCAAGATATTTCACATAAAGATGGAATAGCAGCATTGTAATAAGATGATTAATTACTATACTATACTATATTACTTACTATAGGACACCAAATTCGACCATAAAAACCTTACCTACTTCTATTTTGAGTACTTATTCATTCTTGACATCGTTTAATTGAATAAGATATCTTCCTTTTAAGTTAAATCAATTTGATTTTAGTTTAATAATAACCTTATATATTTTTTATATCCTTAAACTCTATTGGGAATCATTTATCAAGCTCAACTTTATTTCTTTAAAACAAATGAATATCGAGTAGTCCATAAAAACTGGCGCACTATTCAAGATCTTGCCAATCACATCGGAGCGAATCATCTATCACGGGCCAATACCTCCCACACTGTGTTGCTCCGGGAACACCATTTATTAGGGAGGGACAGACCAATTTATATAAAATATAAACGAGGGACAGTAATCATTGAATGTAAAAAAAAAACTGATGGTGCCCAACGTGGGGCCAAGGGGTGTTTATGTAATTTTAATATTAGATGATGCACAACATACGGCATTACGATGATACAATTTGGATTCGTAACGGTTCATTTGATTTAATTTATTAAATTACTTGCAAGCGACATTCTAAATTGAATGTAGTATAGTTGCCATTAGTCATATCGGTAATAATAAAGTGTTTTCAAATATCAGAAACGGAAGGTGTGACTGGTATGAGTTTTTGACTAATCTGAATTATGCAAGAGGTAAAATGGCGACTCATATTGAAATAGAAAAGAAAGTGTTGTTACCTCAGTAGTTACCTATATTATTACCTACATTTTATTACTTCTTGTATACCGTACTTAAAGCGTAAAATACACTCTGCTAGTTACTAGGCTTATCCGACCTTTTTCTGCTAAATACTGCTCCAATGCTTTTATTCGCGATGTCAATATGTAGTAAAAACAAAAAGTAGGTCTGTCACATCATGTTGTTTTGTGTGATGCCTTTTTACGATCTTTTTGTTATTTTTTCTAGTCATTTGTCATATTGGATCACCAACTGCAATAAGGATATTGAGACCTAAATAGACAGACATATTTTTATAGTTTCTTGTAGGTAGTTGCTTGTTGTCGTAAATATATCTCATCAGTGTTCACCCTTGTTTTGGTACTAGTCTGTATAAGGTATCTTCCAATGGTATTATAATACAGGCTTGTTATACAAAGTCCCCTTTCGGACCAGTCAGACGGACGGTTTATACGTTTGAAAAATCCCATATCTCCCTATAAGAATCACACGGTCGCCCGCACGCGCCTACTGTACTAATACTCAAGATGTAGATTTACAAAAAGGGATATCAATAAATAGTGTCATTACTTATTTAAGAGGAATTAAGGTTATTAGTCAGTGGCTTTTAAGGTGGATTCGACCCTATCCCTGCCGCTTATCTGCTAAAAGATGGCGCTACAATTGCACAAACACCATATTTTCGTCATTTTCTGCTAAACCGAAGATCAGAGTTAACATGTTTTGAGATACGCGCAAGGAGCAAAAAATCTAATGTACAAATTGATAGCAACCTGCACAAAATACTGTTCTTCTAAATCGCAATAATGCAAAAACTAGAAAATTATGTAATTTTACCCTGTAACGCACACTACTACACCTCCCGTCAGTACCCAATGTCAGTTGTACAATCATTACTCATCAATAAACTAGATGGCGCCAGTTAAAAGAACAGCTTTTCTAAATGGTCTAAGTTCTAACTAGAGGGCGCCAATTAGGAAATGACTTTATATTGTATTGTATATTTGTGAAGCAAAACCAACTGTTGGTTTGGTATTAAAATCCCTACTTTTAACTGTACAGATATAACAACAGCTGTAGTAAAGAAGTTATTCCCGTACTCTTCGGGTAATACCTATCCGTCGCCGTTATGTACAACTCTTTAGAGTATTATATTTTTTGGTACAGCTACTTACTGGTAAATAAAATAGTTATCAAGAAAGTTACTTATGTCCCAAAACACTAGTATTTACCGCAGCGGGTCTCTATTCGCTAGGAACAATGTGACAATATAATTACGAGTATAGATTGACCTAAGAAATTCATAGTATTATACTTGATCAACGGCACTAGCACATATCGTGCATGACAGGAACCTTGTCGCGGCTACCCGTCCCTTTTTGATTACATTAATTCAAAAGAGATGAGAAGTTGCGAGCAGGTCACAAATTGCTGCCAATATTGTTGTACAAGATGTGCTAGGGCCTCAAGTATAATAAGTAATAAAATGTGTAGGTATTTTGGGTAGTTCTATGGAGTTAGAAGATTGAAGAAATATATTCATTAGACACGTAGTAGTAGACCAAATTGAATGATCTGATGGACATTTGCCGACTTGCTTTATTACCAACTACGATACTGATGATGTACTAGTGGTTTATCGGACATTTAGATTTTAGACCTTGTTGGAGTAACATTTATATTACTAAATGTTAGCCTACATACCTACTATGTTAGTCTCCAACTAACATTTTACATTACATAATATGTAAGGATAGTGTTATCCTGTCTAAGTTTACCTACATTTTCGCCTACCATCCCATAAGATGCTAATTAGATTGTCCGATATCAATTAAAAGTAGGTTAGGTACGAGTACTTACTTAAATACAAACGCAACGAAGATTTTCCAGACACAGGCGAACAGCTGGACGCTCAATTTTCGGATGCTTTATACCATATAAACAAGGTGCTGTATTTCCGTTGTCAGAGAGGTTTCAGGAGTATTAGGATGCAGTGTAGTTAGACCCCCTAGAGTTTAGTTCATGTTTCAGAAGTACCTACTACCTAGGCATGTTACAGTAGCTAATACCTACTATTTTACGCGGTTTCAACATTTTTCATCACATTTGCTTTCTAAGCGCGCCATTGCTTGTGCATATTGCAGTGGGAGTAATAGAAAAGTGAAATTCCTTAGGGAATACCAATATTTCGTCTCATAACATATTCTTTGTCTGCAAGTGTTATAAAAAACATTGTATGCATCACAATCGGTAAGAGGCATACCTACTAACTCGAGTCATCAAAAGCCCTCCGCCTACGGCGTCGGGCTTCTAACACTCTCGTTAGTGATACTGTACTTACCTCCCTAGATGCACAATGTACTATTATCGACCGCTCTGAAACATTTAAAAACCTTCTAGAGGGACTCTGTATTCCAACCTCACGGGAATGTAGGTATTTGTTTCTTGGCCACCTATTTAGTATAGCCGACGGCAATGGTCAAATGGTTGATAGTGGCTGTTTTCCTAGCTGTAGATGTTTGTCTGATAGCATTGCAACAGAATGTATTATTATAAATTTTTGAAGGTAGGTAGGTGGGTACTTCTTGAACCTAGTATCTACAAAACGTACTAGAGAGGGAAAGGATACTTTCAGGCACTGTGTGCTTACCATAAGCTGCCGCTGCGTTTTTAACGCGGACTTACTTTCCATCCCGGCCGTAATCGCGTCTTGGGGCGAGCCACCCGTATAGAAAGCACCTATGTAAGTCCGCGTTAATAACGCAGGGGCAGCTCATGGTACGGCTACTGGTTCCACAGGAGGCGAGTAAGGGATGATTTGTCGACTTTTTTCTCGCTCACTAAACAAAGAGTAGATATAGATCCTATGTCAGTAAAATTAACAAATATACCTATATATATATGTAGATGATCGTTGGCTGTTCACACTGCCGCTTCCTCAGTGAGGGTTTTTAATATTTTTTTCTGACACTGGGGCGGTGATATGGCGTAAGGACCAACAAACTGTCAAAATAAATACGCGAATTGAATTTTCTATATATTTTGTGGTTTATTTATTCTTAAAACCATTACATAAGGAATAATGTTTTCTAAAATAAATAAACGTTTCCGAGTCAATTCCCATGAAATGCCTTTAGTACTTACCGTTTGGTATTCGGATTTGATAGCTGGCTGCCAAATGGGAATTATAGTTTCCCGTCTGGTAGGATGAAATGGGACTAACTTTCCCATCTCGTATCTGGATTTGGTACAAACCTGATTACAAACCGGTAATGATAAGTCCCGATTTAAAGCCAGTTACCTATTGGGATTTTAATCCCATTTCGAAGCTGGTTTAGTAGCCAATCTACTAAAGGATGAAATGAACAAAGTTCTAGTAATTTTGTTTAGTGTCAGTCATTTTGAGTTCCTGTTTTAGGGCCCAATCTTCAGTTCGGCGACCGTTTTCTAGTCGTCATACATTTATGAAATTAATAAACTCCAAATGTAACGATCCAAATGTAATTATAACGATAATGGCGAGACATTTCGAAATTATACTTCAAATAGTCTGGTCCCGCCATTAAAACGTTATAATGGCGGAACCAGGTCCTGAATTCTGTCCATATTCTGTCGATTCATATTGCATTATTTAGTACTTACTGAATTTGTACTATTTGGTACCTGTTGTAAAAAAAATTGTACTTCTTTCATTCCAAAATTATATTTGAAATAGTCTGGTTCCGCCAGATCATTTGAAGCAGACTATTTGAAATATAATTTTAAAATGGAAGAGGTACTAATTTTTTTACAAGAGGTATCAATACCAAATAGTACTAATTCAGTACTAAATAATGCAATATGAATCGACAGAATATGGACAGAATTCAGGACCTGGTCCCACCATTATAACGTTATAATGGCGGGACCAGACTGTTTGAAGTATAATTTTGAAATGGAAGAGGTACTAATTTTTTTACAACAGGTACCAAAAAGTACAAATTCAGTACTAAATAAATAATGCAATATGAATCGATCGAATTCAGGATTTGGTTCCGCCATTATAACGGTTACCTCCAAATACAATTAGAATTTCGATATTTTATGTTCAGTGCCTATGAATCTGACAGCTGTTTGGACCACACGCCTATATAGCGTTGCCTGCAGAAGATCGAAAACCCTAACTTACTGGCCAACGATACAGTAAATATAATAAACAGTAGCCGTACCATGACTTTACAAGTATCGGTAACATTAGGTTTTATTAAATACGTTGAGCAGGCCATCGCGCTCGCTCCTATTTGTAAGCGCGAGCACGATAGAATGCACGTAGCACGCATCGAGTAAAACCTTACGTAATTACGTATCCTTTACTTTCCAGCTCATGGCACGGCTACAGTACCTACCTACTCTTCTGTACTCTTCTGCTGAGAACTAATATTCGCAAAATTTAAATATTGGTGGCCTAAATATATGCATAGCTTAAACATAGGTTTCAATCTGTTCAGTATCGAAAGTTCATCGCCTCGTCTGTTCTTGTATCAACGTCTGTGCTATGTACAAATTGTTTTATATCCATGTAGGAATACTTCAGTAAATAGATGACGAATAGTACCTAATACCAAAGTTTGGGGCTACTATTAACGATGTAATCGAGATAATGGGTTGCCGAATGGTTGACACATACATATTATAGTTTTTATACAGGGTGTGGCCTGTAACAGGAGCAAAAAATCAAATGGAAGACTCCTCTGACTGCCTCTAGTTATTCGGAAAAGGTCCCAGTGTTTTAAAGTTATTCATTAAGGAGAAACAGTATGTTAAAGTTACGACCTATGAGTGATGTATCTAGGTATCACAACATTGTACTTTATTAATGATTAAACATATTGGTAGTTCAGTGGACATAAAACTAAATGAGCTAAAAAGTTTTTTTGAACTCATGGTTTTTTAACTGGTATAGCAAAAAATTTTTTTTTTTGTTATACACCGATTTAACTTTTTTGGTATAAGTCGACTGCAGTAAAAGTACATAAGAAACGGGAAAAAAATTGTTTTTTTTTTGAAAAAAAAATTTTTTTTTAAGTTTTAACTATTAAATTATGACTATTTATTGGGTTATTAGTGTACCGTTTCATTTTTTGCTCCTATTACAGGCCACACCCTGTATACATAATATATTCTTGCTCTATATTCTATACTCGGTTTGGTTAGATATTTAAAAAAAGGTAAACAATCTTGCAGTATCTTTTTATTGAAAACTACAAGTAGAAAATAAGTTTTACCAAATATACGTAATATAACAAAGGAATACAGTGATTTACATTGTTTTGATTCATTAAGTACCTAGTTTGGATTTTTAAATACATTTTTCAATAAAAAGATAGTGCAAGATTTTTTACCTTTTTAAAATACCTAACCAAACAGAGTACAAGTGAGACAATTTTTACATTTTGTTTACAAGTGTGATGTTTGCGCCGGTAACCAATTACAATTATGGTCTCGTTTATACACTTTTCGACCCAGCGAATATTCGAGCCGGTAGCAGTCGAGCCAACGTATATTTGTGACCGAGATTATGGGATGACAATCTCGGTCACAAATATACGTCGATTGTCCAATCGAAACATTAATTTTGATTTTAGGATACATTATTTCTACGATTTTCGACACAGCGAATATTCGATCCATAATAGCCACTCAATAGCTTTTGGTAACTGTGGTTATCAGCTGTCACTCTTATTTTACATAGGAATAAAAGTAGCAGTTGAGCCAACGGACTTTAAGATACTCCTATAGTGCGTACGTATCTCAGTTCCGATTCAATAGTGACATACGAGGTTACTAAGAGTGGTGACAGTTTTCATAAGAACTCTACCTGAACTTCACTCCACAGAATGTGATATTTTTCTGCGCGAGTGCAAGACTGAATTTTCATAGTAGAGGAGAGTGGGGTACAGTGGATCCCTTTTTTTTTACAAATGTTGTAGTGGTGTTATTTTTATTTGTAATTTTCTAGATACCTTATTGTCCCACCTATTCCTTAGAGGACACATTTTCCAGCACAAGTATATAATTTACATATAGCTTTAAAATCATTTTCATTATAAAAAAGTGAACTAAAGTTACCTCTTCAATCAAAAATCACAGAACAGTTCCTAGTTTGAGGTAAAAAAACCAAGAACAAGACTTTTCAGGTATAATTGAAAGTATCTTCCGTTATTTAGTTACTCCAATATTAGTATCACACAGATGAGCAAATTCGTGAAAAAAGAATACCGGATTATTAAAGCGATAAATAAAGCTAATGCAAAATATTCACAGTGCACCTTTATTCACTGTACCCCACTCTCCCCTATTTTTCTGCACAGTCTGGTTGGTACTGTATGCAGATATTTTCTCGCATAATGCATTCGCATAACATAGTTTGATGTTGGTGTTGAAATGTAGACCTCTTTAACTCTTGTCGGTTTCGATCACCGACACTCATGTAGAAAATGCTCACTTTCATCACTTGTATTCAGTAACAATATTTATTCGGCAAAACACAGCTCATAATAATGTCGAAAATTAAATAGTATATAAACATTATACTTAATTACAAATATATGAATGTTTCTTGTCACCAAGTTCAATACCATTTTCTTGAAACGTGTTCCGTTACATTTTCATTAGGTTCTTTCCGCTGAAGTATCTTCCCAATCTTCAACTGTATTTCAATATTCAACTGAAAAAATATGATTGTATAAATATAAGTATGGTTGTGAGATTAACAAGCCAAAGAAAAAGGCAAGTGTCATGATTTGGCAAGTAACGATTAAGTTAGCGTTTACTCGATACGTAAAGTAGGCGCTCGGCGCTTGATTCATGATGTACTGGAGCATCATGTGAGCGTGATAAAATGCTTTATGTATAGAGTAAACTCTAACGCTGAACAAAGTGTGCCCCGCCTGGAAAATGCCAGTGTTATGACCAGCCAGGTCAACAGATTTGACCCCGTGTGACTTTTTTTGTGGGGTGAGGTGAAACGGCGAGTATACGTTGAAGAGGCCCAAGTCCAATAATAAGAGCATTTTGATGAACTTAAAAGTGAAAACTTGTGATGGGAAATATCGAAGGAAACATTCATGTAAATTAATTAATAAGCCTGAGAAATGGACTCCATTAATTAGGTATGTTTTTTTGATTCCAATCATTGTACATAATAGTAGTTTATGCAACTGTACGTAATGCCTGATTACGTATAGTTGCATACACTACTTTATCTACACACATATCATAAGTGCTCTAAGATGCGTTCAGAAACAGAGCCTTCTCATACTTGGCTCTCGACTTTTGCGGCAACAGGTTGTTAGTTGCTGTCATAGCTGCATTGAGTATGTCCAGCGGAGTGCTCATATCGTTATCCAAGTCACTGCCACTCATTATCAAATAATTATCAATATTATCACAAAGTATTTACAACTTTTCACAATTTTTCACTTGTAAGGCAATAAACAAAAGGCAGGAATGGCACCGATTTGAATTTCTGTATTTTTAGGGTTCCGTAGCCAAAATGGCAAAAACGGAACCCTTATAGATTCGTCATGTCCGTCTGTCCGTCTGTCCGTCTGTCCGTCTGTCACAGCCGATTTACTCGGAAATTATAAATGCTACAGTAACGAAATTTGGTAAGGATATGTGTTGTATGAACCGCTACAGGATTATGATACTAAATTGTAAAAAAAACTATTGGGGTGGGGGCCCGCCATACATGTAACTGAGGGATAAAAAAAAAAATTTTGTTGTATATAAGCGTGTGGGGTATTAATAGAAAGGCCTTTGAAAATTATATGAAGGTTTATACATCTTATTGTTATTTACGCAAATCGTTTTCGAGATATCAGCTCTCAAAGTCTGAAAAATGTGTCCCCCCCCCCCTCTATTTTTAAAACAACGCGATATAAAATTCAAAAAAAAATATATGTTGTACACATTAATAAGTTCTATCAACGATTTTTGGTTTGATTAAATTGCCTCCTATAGTTTTTGAGGTAGGTTGATTTAACTGTATTTGTTTAATAATAAATTGATAATGGTACGGAACCCTTTGCGCGCGAGTCCGACTCGCACTTGGCCGGTTTTTTTTTAAATCATAGATTACCGAATGATGTCCCTATTCTTGTCACTCGATATGAAAATATCGTCCGATTGTTACTAAAAAATATACTGAATTAACTTATTGTGTTGATGACTGGCTGAATATTTATAGATACCAGAATAGGCACCCCACTTGAATCTGACAGCTGTTCCAAATTTAAAACTCATAACCTCCGGAAAATAGTATATAATGTTAACTTTATGTATGTGCCAAGTTCTGATGGTGGGTAATGCTGGTCATTGTCTATTGTTTCTGGACGCATTTTAGAGCACTTAACGATATTTGTGTAGATAAAGTTGATTTAAAATTTTGAAATACGCCTCAATAAAGAAAGTTTCTGTGCTACTTTGTAATTTTATCACGTTTCCCCGACATAATTTAAAACATTCGACAAATTTAACACAGAAAAATTCTTTATTTTGACGGTCCTAAGCCCGTGCAAGTAAGACGGAGGATTTGGGATCTAGTAAGATATTTTTGCCAAGTCATAATGATAAGTTGATACCCGATGCACATTACCGCCGCCGCTTTTCCAACCCGCCATGCCGCGTGCGATGACGTTTTAAATAAATAGTTGCCAGTTCGTGTGTTTTGCTAGTTATGCACATTGATAATGCGCAATGCGTCCAAATTTCCTATTAGGTTTGCGGATAAGTTAAAACATTGGTATTTCAGTTTTTTTGTACCTACTAACAAAAAATGCTAGTATTCTGTAACTTGGACTACTATTACGTATGTTGATTTTTTGTACTGGTGAAAAAGTAACCCATGTATATATACATATATATACACATATATATATGTGGTCATATGTATATGTGGTCTGTCAAAAAAGTACCTATTACTGGAAAATAAACCTTGAAAATAAAATTCAAATTTCAATTACATTGGTGACAGACGTCCTTTCAGGACGCCTACACAGATCAGGGGATAAGGTTTAAATTTATCAACATTATTTATTTCTCATTTCTAATACCTACCCTCCATACTTAACTTTAGTGGGTATACCTGCTTAGCCAATTTTGCTATTTGGTATTGTGGCTTATTGGAAAGGATGTCGATTAATTTAACCATACCGATAACTCTTTTCACAAAATAATTATTGCCGAGTGATTTAAAAATGCTACGAAGAAAAAAAACCTGTGACGAAATGGAGCTGTGGAAAAATATTATCCTGAATTACATGCCAAATTATACAATTATGTCACAGGGTGGATACGGCATACAAAAACTAAATCTGACATTTGTCTGTGACTATGTGTGCGTACGGGTATGTTTGTATACGCGCAACTCGCACAATCACGCAACAGGGCTGCCTCAGATATGGCAGATTAACTAGTTGGTACTTAAGTAACAAATGAATATATACTTTAACCTGTACAATACACATTTACTAATTTCTAAGTTAGTATATAAATAACAGACTCACTTTCACCACAGAATCAGTAATTATAGCACATCTCCAACTCTAACGGAACAGAACAACGCAACCCAAGGAAACTATTGTTTTTCTCACGTCCAAGAAATATCACTTTTTTAACACCATTTTATCATTGTTACACGTGTCATCTACATAATAGTTACATATTGTGATAAACATTTTCATGTTAGTTTTAACATCTGCTTCGATAATATTGATGATGATTTTAACCAGCTTCGAGTTCCCTCGCACTTCCTCCAACTTCATCATCAGGCCTATCTTGTGGTATTTGACCCAACTGCTAATCCTAAAAAGCCAACATAGCATATCATTATCTGAAACCAACTCCGAGTTCCCTCGAACTTCCTTCAAGTTCATCACCAGACCCATCTTGTGGTATTTGACCCAAATGCTAATCCTCAAAAGCCAACACAACATATCATTATCCTTAACCAACTCCAAGTTCCCTCGCACTTACTCCAAATTCATCATCAGGCCTATTTTGTGATATTTGACACATGCTCACCAAGAGGATCCTAAAAAGCCAACAGAACATATCATTATCTCAAACCAACTTCGAGTTCCCTCGCACTTACTCGAAGTTCATCATCAGGCCTATCTTGTGGTATTTGACCTAACTGCTAATCCTAAAAAGCCAACATAGCATATTATTATCTGAAGCCAAGCCAAGCTCAAGCCAATTCATCATCAAGTCCATCTTGTGGTACTGGACCTAACTGCTCACCAAGAGGATACTAAAAAGCCAATACAACTTACAACTATCTCAAGACCTCTCCGAGTTCCCTCGCATTTCCTCCAAGTTCATCATCAGGCCTATCTTGTGGTATTTGACCTAACTGCTCATCCTATAAAGTCATCGTAGGATATCATTGTCTCAAACCTACTCCGAGTTCCCTCGAACTTCGTCCAATTTCATCATCAGGCCTATCTTATGACACGGAACCCAACTGCATACCAAGATAATACTAAAAAGCCAAAATAACATTTATCGATGTCAAATCAACTCCGAGAGCCCTCTTTGGTATATGACATTTAATATTTATAATTTATATAGTATTAAGTAGTGTGACTACTGGAGAAAAATAAAAAGTACAAATCAAAATATTTAGTTAATAAATAATTTGATTTGTGTTTTCACAATAATATATGTTAAATATTATTCTAACAATAAGTTTAGTGTCTCCCTGGCACAATTATTTGGAGTTTTCAAGAGATTTTTATCTATTTCTATATTGCATAAACAACCGCTTTTGATGACAAGGTCACATACCTAAAGACACCACATACCATAAGGTGAAAGTGCAAATAAAAGATCATCATTTTACGTGTCCTCTATAGATACTTACCGTAAAATTTAATTTTTTTCATCGTTCTGTCGGTGGTATGAAAATATACATGTACATGCCACATTTAAGCTTTCTAGTTGATACTAAAGGTGCATGCAGACCAAAAGAGCATTCGCTGTTCTATCCCCCACTCTACGAAATCAACGAATCTCGTTTCGTGTAACGATCGAATTTCGTAGAGTTGGGGGTTAGAACAGCGAATGCTCTTTTGGCCTGCATGCACCTTAACGATCGCCGAGCTTAGCCACGGACGGACAAATAGACACACATACTGGAATATAAGGGACTGTGGGTTGAACTCCCAAATCTTTTTCTTATAATGAACAGACGGTCACCTTCATCATCATCATCACAGAGTTATTCACTTGTCGTTGGAGTATCTCCCAGCCCTCTCTTTCCCGTGCAAGATATGCATAACGTTTTCTTGTCGAGTTTTTTTGCCATGACAGTAAAGGAAAATACATTTCTTTTTCTTTATAATTGTTGAAATGGAAATACAATTTACTCTACTGTAGACTTACTAATTGAGCATAATTTAATCTAACAAGGTCGCAATTCTAACCTAACCCAACCGAAGCCACTTTGCCATAGCAGTGAATTACTGCTGACTTGCTGAGGTCGCAGTTGTATCCTAACCTAAACCACTTTGTCATAACAGTCAATTGCTGATAAGGTCGCAATTGTAACCTAACCTAACCTAACGTTGTAACCTAACTTACATTGATATAGCAGTGACTTACTAATAAGGTGGCAGTTCTAACCTAAGGCACTGGTCTCACCGCGAGCTATCGGTTAAAAAACACGAACAAAAGATACGCACTCCCGTGTAAATAAAAGATACACTCTCTTTTTAACCGACTTCAAAAAGGAGGAGGTTTACAATTCGTCGAAATCTTTTTTTTTTTTAATGTATGTTCCCCGATTACTCAAAGACGCGTGGACCGATTTGAAAAATTCTTTTTTCGTTTGAATGGGTATACCTTCTAGTTGGTCGCATTGTCCCCGAATCTAGATCTGATGATGGGATCCTGGAGAAATCGAGGGAACTCTTCAAATGTTGTAGGCACACATGACATTTTTCATTTATTTTCGAAGACTATTCAAATATTTGCGTCTAGTCATGAACTTTTACGTTGGTGATCTGATGATGGAAGGTACAACTCCTTAGCAATTAGGAGTTGGGGGATAATTCTTTAAGTATAACATATTTCGTGTATTTTGGAAGCTATTTGAGTATTTGCCTTTAGGTGGTCATCCTTTCATGTTGGTGAGCTGATGATGAAAGGTACAACTCCTTAGAGATTAGGAGTTGGGAGACAATTCCTTAAATATAACATATTTCATGTATTTTGGAAGCTATTCGAGTATTTGCGTTTAGGTGGTCATCCTTTCATGTCGGTGAGCTGATGATGAAAGGTACAACTCCTTAGAAATTAGGAGTTGGGGGATAATTCTTTAAATATAACACAGTTCATGTATTTTGGAAGCTATTTGAGTATTTGCATTTAGGTGGTCATAGTCTCATGTTGGTGAGCTGATGACGAAAGGTATAACTCCTTAACTATTAGGAGTTGGAGGATAATTCTTTGAATATATCTATTTAAGTGTTTGCTTAGTAGTTATGACATGTTGGTTAGCGGTAAGTGATTATTTAAATAATATAGGCATGCTAAGGCTGTTACCTATAATCTTTGAAATTATTCATACTTGCTGATGATACAATGTATATCTCCTTGATAATGGGATAATTCTTTGAATATAACAACTGTCATACATTTTCGAGATCTATTTAAGTGTTTGCTTAGTAGTTATGACATGTTGGTTAGCGGTAAGTGATTCTTTAAATAATATAGGCATGCTAAGGCTGTTACCTATAATCTTTGAAATTATTCATACTTGCTGATGATACAATGTATATCTCCTTCATAATGGGATAATTCTTTGAATATTTAAGGTATCCAGTTCAGGTTTTCTGGCCTATTACAGTGCAGTACATTCTAATTATAAGTATTTAGAGCATACTAAATAACGATTTTACACTACTAAAAAGCAAAAAATTGGCTTGGCACCGACTTCTAAGAAATCTGTAGGGTACCTAGCCATAATATTTTATTTCAATGAATAAGGTAAAAGGTTTAAAGGTTTGTGTAGGAAATCCTAAGAAGTAGGAACTAAAATTATTTTTCACTTTTTAGTTTGGGCGAATTTTTGAAGGCGGTTTTATTTTTATTTTAAAATATTTTATATTTACACGGGAGTGCGTATCTTTTGTTCGTGTTTGTAGCCGATAGTTCATAGCTTAGTAGCTCGCGGTGAGACCGATGCCTTACCTAACCCACTTTGTCCTACCCAGTTCTAACCTAACCTAACGTACTTTGATACAGTAGTGACTTACTAATGAGATGGCAGTTCTAACCTAACCTAACGTACTTTGATATAGTAGTGACTTACTAATGAGATGGCAGTTCTAACCTAACCTAACCCACTTTGTCCTACCCAGTTCTAACGTAACCTAACGTACTTTGATATAGCAGTGACTTAATAATGAGATGACAGTTCTAACCTAACCCACTTTGTCGTAGCAGTGAGTTCCTAATGAGATCGCAATTGTTCTAGTCTAACCTTACCCAGTTTGCCACAGCAATAATGAACGGTAGTCAAGATCGTTGTTCTAACCTAACCAACCAATCACCTCATCTTTTTCTTAACATTGTCTTATTACATATCGTTATAATAAGTATATGTACCAAACCCAATCTACCATAATAGATAATGCATTTCTGCCTAACGTAAAATATATGTATGTGAAGTACGTTTCGGAGAGTTGTATACACGGTGTTACGTCAGCATTCCGAAAGATTTTAATGCTGGATTCCTGACCATATTTAGAGTCTTTAATGTTATATAAAATTTCCTGGATTCGGCTTGGTTTCAGAGATAATCAACCTTTTTTCGAAATAAGTTTTTCGACGTAACTCGTCATTTAACTTCTTTTGAATTACAATGCTACCACAATGTGTTCTAATATTACCACACCTTTTGCCTGACAATCAAAAAATACGAATAGACTTGACGAAATAACCTGTACCTAAAAAAACAATTGAAATAAATAATTTAAACAAATTGTTGTTATGATAAAAAGTACTGGAAATGTTAAAAAGTATTCAAATCGGCCTAAAAAAAAGAAAAAAAATTTTTTTTTGGTGGAATTGACATAAATATTATGAGACATAAGGTCTCATAATATTTTGTGTTTATTTTGATGTCTAGAATGCATAGTTAAAACCTTTGGCAGTGCTCGCGTAACACCGTGTATAATTATGTACCTATGCCAAAAATATGGACATCCAATTTCTGCGAAATAACACATGACCTAAATAATAATATGCCAAAATAGTTTCTGGCAAAGTAATATTCTAAATATTGTTTACAAAAATTGATTATGCCAAGTCTCTTATAACATAAGCGTTTCGAAAAAAAAATGCCATGTAGAGGGAGCCCTAAACAGACAGAGAGACAGACAGACATACAAACAATGATTTTGAAACTTTACAAAATAAACACACCGTCAGGTGGGCATCAAGTCATGTGGTAATTCTTTATGTATGTCATAAGAAAAGTTATAGTAACTGTACATTGCAAGCACTGCACATCCCCCCGACAGCATTAAATATAATTGCTGTACCCACGATCACGCTGACTTAATACACTTATTTTAATTACTTTATTCGTTAACGTTTATACGTCCGTAGCTGATACTCTTCATGCGTTAGTTTACAGTAAATTATATCATAACCATAGATCAGTGATTTTATTTATCACATCCACCATCAAGAATGGGGCAAGTGTTGGGCTCGGTAACTTAAACTCAGATCACATCATCAGTCTATAATTAGTCCACTGCTGGACAAAGGCCTCTCGTATTAGGTACCTAAGCATACGGACGCATTAGGAAGTAAATACCCATAATCACTACGCAGGGCAAGCTGTTGCCCATCATCCAATATTCAATAAATAATGGTCAGTGACACTTCGAATCCCTTATTTGACTATTAGGGCACCCAAGGGAAGAGTTGGGGTGGTAACAAATGTATTTCTATTGCCGTCACCACACGGCCACTCAACTTATACTCATTACATACCATTTTACAAGAATCAGTTGTGAAATTCAGACGGATGCAAAATAATATTTTCTGAATCAGAGTTCGCTTGTTATAATAAGAATTGTTTCCCAGCGGAAATACTCTAGATCTTTAAGTTCAATGGGTTCAAACAAGTTTTAATTTCTTAACACGCCATGTGGCCAGCACAAAAAATATTTTAACTACCTACCTATTTGCAGAAAGTACATTTTAAAATAAATATACAAAACCTTGCCTATCAATAATTATGTTTACACATAGGTAAGTAGGTGACTATCAAATTTGCTCAGTGTATTTTACAGGGATCTGTTACGAATTGAAACGATCACATGTACAAAAATCATGCATTCAAACAAAGAAAAACAGGTGGGCAGGCAAATCGACAGGCAAACTATAACTTTCAGCCAGGCTATGAACAGGCACAGAGACGAACAGACAAACAGATCTTCTGATTTCATTAACGTGGAGGTTTATTTAGTTTTTAGGTCATGAAGACTTCAAATTTGAGAATTTAGGTATTCAGTTTAAATCAACGTTTTCTTCCGTATGGACCAACAGACACACAAACTTACTAGGAAGTGATACGTTGTTTCCTGTAGTTGATTTTTATACGTATATAATAATTATGTATGTATTATGAATTAAAAAACGCACCAAGTGCGAGTCGGACTCCGTACCACTATCAATTTATCATAAAAAATACAGTTAAAACAACCTATCTCAAAAACTATAAGAGATACATCTTGTCTCTTTTTCGTTTATTAAATACGAGTATATGTATTTTACCATCTCTTTTACGCATTATGAATTATGAAGATAAGTGTTTGTCAACTATCAATAAATTGTAGGAAGAAAAGTGTCAACTATCAATAAATTGTAGAAGTATGGTGTGAAGTATTTATTTCGCTCATTTTGTTAGAGTATAACGTATCTTTACTTATATATCATTGGCGGTTCATACAACACAATCCTCACCAAATATCATTACTTCCGAGTATTCCATTTATTGTTTCCGAGTAAATTGGATGTGACAGACAGACACGGACAGAGACGGACATGACTTGACGAATATAAGGTTTTCGTTTTTTGCAATTTTGGCAACGGAACCCCAAAAACAGTTTGCTAAATTAGGAGACGGTTATGAATAAAGGGGTTATAATCTTCCAAATCACTACATAATATAAAACAAAGTCGCATTCTCTTGTCCCTATATCCCTATTGTATGCTTCAATCTTTACACCTACGCAACGGATTTCTATAGATATAGATAGAGTGATTTAAGAAGAGAAGGTTTTAGGTAGACTATAAAACTTAAAATTATTTGAATAAAATAGTCTGCAAGTATAAAACCTGATAGATTATCATTATAGGTCCATAAGAGATTGCCTAATCTAAAATCAAAATGCCATGTTCATACCTACGTAACGTACAGATTAATAAAATTAGGACTCCAACTATTCAATATGTATTTAAGTATTTGTATGTATCTATTCTATATATTACATATTTTGTAGTTTAGTTCTCACACAAGCCTTGATTGAGTTTATTGTGGGACTGGGTTGATATGTGTAAGATGGTCACATGCTAAATATATTTATTTGTTCATATACTAATCGTCCAATAATAAAGAAATATTTTTTTTAAATTATGATATTATTCGAAACACGACAAAACATAGCTATATAAATATTTAATTATTTTTAGTGTTTCTTGTTATATCGGCAATATTTTAGGTAGGTACAATCAGCAGCAAATATTGCTTAACGAGTAGGGTGTTCACAATGATCTTAACACACTCTAATAGTCGTGCATAGTTTATTTTGAAAACTCTGCCCGCTTAGCAATATCTGCTGCTGATTGTACATCATCTGAGAAAATTTCAACTAATTATCCATTAGATACATATTGGTGATAGACAGACAGATGGACAGACAGTGAAGTATGAAGATGCCCAGGATCGCGCAAAGAGGAGGAAAGGTAGGTACGGACCCTGGCAAAAGCCGGGATAACGATAGGTAGAAACAGAAGAATAGCCTTCATAATAATATTACAGAAACGTGATTAAACTTAATGTTTGTACAAGTTATTTTCCAGTCATCCTTGTCGCACACGCATATTGGCGCGACTGGTGCGAGCAAGAGGGAAAGAATAGTAGTAGTAGTAGTAGTTGCATTTCGATGCAAGTGCAAAAAAGAAATTTTTTTCCACGAGGATGAAAGTCAATCACCCGAGTTAAAAAGAAGTTTTTACACGTGTATCGAACGACTTTTCTCATAACAAGTGCCTTAAAAAGAGAAATTAACGTACGAGAAGCGTGCGCAAAGTTTACTTCTCCGCACTAGTTAGGAAAAGTAAGTTACGCAGTCAATAAAGCTAGCTCATATCACAATAATATAGGAGGCGGGGACTTGACGCTAGGTAGGTCGACTTGTGGAGGAATGCCCCATGATATTAGTATAATAAATATATTGTTTGATAACAGCCTAAAACAAGCCATAATATTACCGCGAGTTTTTTTTTCATCGTTTGTTTTCAAATTGTTCCAGTAATATGGTTTCTAAACCAGAGCTACTTTACTTTTTATTTTAATTGCGAGAAATTAAAATATACTAATTATTCATAGGTACACAATAACACGATAATTTTAACTGTGACTCTGCTCGGTCTGAGACGCTCATTTTGAGAGGTTGCCGACAGTATGCAGCGCGCAGCGCCGTCTCACATGGTGATTGGTTGATTTGAAAAGGTAATGTCTTTGAGTGGACAGTTTGAATGAAATTATTTGAAAATATTACATACGTATACCAGTAATTGGAGTTCGAGGCCAACGAAACTACGACAGATGCGTTATTGTCAAATCTGTCAAAGTCTCTTATGTCATTGTCAAGTAAAGTTTTCAGGTTTCCTCAACCTTTTTGTTATTTAATTAATTTATTTAAAATAATTCCTAATAAAAACATTATATACCACTGTAGTGTTTTTACGCGTTTCTGTTTAATGTGGCTGTCACAACTAGGATTTTCTTAAAAACACGTAAATACCTAAAAACTTTTCTTTTCTCTTAACTAACATTGATATGACAACATTTTCTTGTAAAGAACTTAAAATTACCAGTGAACACAAACGACAGCGTGCCATATTGATTAAGACAGTACATACTCGTATAACATTTCACCCAGTATATTTCATTTGAAATTTAATTTTTTGATCATGGGGTGTATAGCGAAGCTAAACATGGCTGAACCAAGTTATTATTTACCTCTGTAATGTTTTTACGCGTTTCTGTTTAATATGGTAGTCCCAACTAGGATTTTCTTAAAAACACGTAAATACCTAAAAACTTTTCTTTTCTCTTAACTAACATTGATATGACAAAATTTTCTTGTAAATAATTTAAAATTACCAGTGAACACAAACGACAGCGTGTCATATTTATTAAGACAGTATTTATAAGATTTCACCCAGTATATTTCATTTGGATTTTAATTTTTTGATGATGGGGTGTATAGCGAAGCTAAACATGGCTGAACCAAGTGGGTCACCTTGTTAACAACCTACAGAAGAAAACAAAACGTTAGATCTCTATGATAATTTAAATGGAGAACTATAGCACTGCCAAAGAAATTTGTAGGTCAAAGGAATTTTACGAATACGAAATGTGAACATAAAGCTCGCTACAATGTATTATTCTGCAATTTTCTAAACGTATGCAGAAATAGGGTTTTAATTTATGTGTAGTTAAATTGCTGTACCAAATGTTATTAACACATGAGGTGATACCAGCGCAATACCAACTTTGTTACTAATAATTGCGGATAATTCCGTTTTTATTAAAATATCTTATATTTACGTGAAAATAAGTAAATAATATTGTTTCTATAAATTAAAGAATTAAAATTACCAATAAATAAGATATCTCAACGTCTGTTTTTAGAAAATAAGGATTTACTATTGTACGAACATTTCATTGTTGTGGCAATATTTTCGTAGATTCTTTGGCCTCGAACTCCAATTAGTGGTTTAGCTAAAACTTTAGTATTGCTTTGTAAGTCTAATGACAGTAAAGACTGTTGGAATATGTCAAGTGAAAAGTATATGGGTATTGTTATCTATTACATATTATATATTGACAAGTTACACACCTATAACATACTGAATACTTTCGCTGTCCTGCAATATATGTGTACCTAGACATAGTTATTTAAGCTACAGTTAGTCTCTAAT
This sequence comes from Thaumatotibia leucotreta, assembly GCA_025490895.1. NCBI lineage: Eukaryota > Metazoa > Arthropoda > Insecta > Lepidoptera > Tortricidae > Thaumatotibia > Thaumatotibia leucotreta. The sequence goes on from JALPQI010006546.1 coordinate 65,319, forward strand.
ACGACGACATTAGGTTCATATGATATGAATTCCATAATGAATTATACAACTCTAAAAGTAGTAAACACTCACTGAGCATTAGTTGCACAAATAATTGGGGTTTGATTGGTGGAATCTGATGTTTCAGGCTCGTGAGTTTGGTCGGTCTTAATATCCCGCCAAGCTGCTATCCTCCTGAAATAGTCACATTGGTGAATTTAATTTATTATACCTCCCTATCTGTTTGTTTTTATTGAAATTAATAATAACTGACAAAGTTCGTGTCGCAATTGGCAATAGAATAAAGGTAATAATATGTATATCTACTACAGAATCATTTGAATTCGACAAAGATTAGCTGGCAAATGTAAAATGTGAGAGTGTCATAAATATAGAAGAAAAAATGTTCTAACTACTTTAAAAGCGGCTCGGGTATTCCGTTAGGTTAGTTGTACTTATTAAATAGGTGTTTTAACTATTACGCTTCAAATTTTAAATTTTCGCTACGGCGAGATACTTACTATGTGGTGCCATGGTGAAGGAGTAACCCCGCTTCTACTCGACGCTTTTTCTTTTCCCCCCAGAACAACGGTGTTTTCGGTACTCATTTTTATTCGTTCTGCCCATCGTTGTGGGCATGTTTATGATATCGATTTTATCGAAACGAACACTTTTGCCTTGACTTGTGGAACAAAATTGCAAAATGTTGACTCATAGATGACATTGACTTTGCTGTGACAAATGAACAAAATATTTTATGACCACTTACCAAAAAGTATTTTACGCGTCCATTTAAATTAAAGTCGTCAGCCTCGGTAGCCGAGTTAGTTGTGACCCTATCTATGAAGCTGGAGGTTCCGGGTTCGAATCCT